>JABCMJ010070424.1:0-14075 GCA_014822125.1 Arbutus unedo
ACATTGTGGTTATCATTTCCCATGGAGCCTCTCAAATTTCCTGCCTTTGTATGGTGGGTGAGTATCTGCATTTTCCTCGTCATTGTTCTTAGCAGCCTCTTTAAGTCACTGGCAAATCATTTAGCTTAACGAGCAGTGGACAGTGCTGATTTAGCATTTGGTTGACTGTTCCATTGATTTGCAGTGCTGATTTTCATGACTATCATCACCGGCTGCTCTACACTAAATCTAGCAACTACTCCTCAACTTTTGTTTACATGGACTGGTAAGATTTTGATAACATTGCTTCAAAGCATTGACAATCTGATTTATAAGGCTTGAAGATGAAGTTTTCTCAGGGTAGATACATTGGGCTGTGGTTATGCTATGTACACAGTTGGTTAAGGCACGTACATTTAATTAAAAGCCTCAATGTCTAAACATTTTTCTGGAGGGGGTTGAATTTAGGGACTTTGATGGTTGTCAAAATTGGAAGACGCCAATCCTATAGACCCGCTTCATTATCACGGATTACAAGACTTGTTATCATAAAAATTCAGGACTCTTTACAATATCAAATAGGTCTAGCAATTCATATTCACAAGGGCTTGAATCAAATCGTGGGTTGGAATCAGGAATTATCAGATTCTGAACTATATTTGTAAGAGACAGAAACAAATTGCAAAGGCAAAAGGCAGCGATAAAAAGTTTGCTGTTGAACCTTACTTTAGGCGTTAAGCACATTTATCTTTCTTGAGTTTTGTTTTCTTATCGAAAAAAGAATCCTTATCTCACACATGGAGCGAATGGGTCAAGCTGAAAAAGGTCATGCAGCCCTATTTACAATTGTTCTGATATAATAATAGGCTTAATACTGCAATATTTCCTTGTAAACGGACTACTTGCTTGCATGTTGTAACGGAAAACGATTTTGGTCTTTGCGTGCTTACTGCACAATCTTTTTATCTTGTAAAAGTTTTTTTGAAAGATACGAGGGAAAAGTCATCCGCTTAAATATGAAGAGAATTGGATAATCTGGGTCATCATTTTTGCATAATCTAGTTTGGTTTCCCTTCCTAACCCAACTATGCAACTAATAATTGTCATTGAGAAGCAAATCAGATAGGGTGACCAATTGATAATTACTGCATGTCTTTGCTGATCAATTAGAAGCTTATCGTAAATGTTAATTAATACGTTAATGCATGGAATCGGTCTAAAAGCTTGACATCTGATCTAAAATTATTTTTCAGTATATTTGGTACTGACAAGGGATACAGAAGATTGAAGGCATTGAAGAGCAGCGAGAATGAGATTGTGGACAAGCAAATATAAGAAAAGCAGATAAAATATTCGTTTTGCCTGCTTTAAATCAGTGACATTTCAAGTATCTTGGAAAGGTCTCATTTGTTATTTTTGGTTTTGTGTATTACCAGATTACATGAATTGGATCTGTTGTTTTTTTATTGATTTCATGTCCACCAGTCTCCATTTATGAACTGGACTGTTGTAAAATCTGAATGTTCTACTTCCCTTGGTTCTCCAACTGCAACTTTGTTGGAGATCTGTCTAATAATTTTCTGGAGCTAGAGTTTTCAGTTTGGATGATTATTTCATGCTCATGGGTATTATTCCCACTTCCTAACTTGCTGAAGAGAAGGTATTTATTAAAACAGTAATCATCGAAGGCATACCGATACTAAATGAGTCGAGGTAAAAAGTCTCCGAGTTAGAGTCACCAAGAAAGCAAGCCGCTACTTAGCATATGTTTACTAACAGATCCGATAAAAGCGATTCTCCATATCCGACTAGGAGGTATTACATCTACAACCATTGGTCTCAAATGTTGGCTCGAATTATTCATAGTAAGTCACTGCATCATGCTTTCGAGGAAACTCTTTGGGCTTAGGTATATGTCTATAGGAGACGGAAGAAGCTCTGAGTGCCTAGGTATCTACGGTAAATCTTTTCTCGTTTGAATCTTGTCTTTCATTTTAAGGCAATGCTATCTTAAAATGCTACTAAATGAAAGAATCTTATTAACGTTCATGAATGTATGGTGCTCTAACTTGAACGCGGTTCCTTCCTGAAGTACGGGCCATTGACCAGGTCTAATGCCACAAATCAATAATAATTTTCGTCGGATCGCAGGAAACAAGATCAATTTAATTTGCTCTTCAACATGATCATACATTTTCTGCCCATCAACTGACCACGAGTCCTTCAATAATGACCAAGTATTTTGTGAAATTGGGACACCACTTGGTACCCTGATGACGTAGTGTCACATATCATATTCATTCGCCGCTAATTACAAGCTTGAAATAAGACAACCTTAAAAAGATTTTTTTTAATAAGGTTTCAAGCTTAGGTATTATCAACTTTTATTTAGTCAATTTATTTTAATTGAGTCTCCTAGTGAAAGGTAGATTTGGAGTTTTGCTCTGTATTGCGCACAACAATGAGTGTTGTGCACTAAAATATCGTTTTGACGCACAAAACATTATCCAAAAATTATTCGATCAGTATTCAACTATTTGATCAGTGTTTTGTGAACCAAAACGTCATCGGTTTATCCTTCTATGCGCAATACACAACAGATTTCCTATTCCCGTGAGGTGACTTGGTCTCATAGAGAAAAATTAAAGTGCACGCAAAATGATCCAAACATTGAGTACAAACTTTTTTTTGAAATAAACCCAAAGTGAAGTTCGTCAACCACCACCGAACGCTACAATTGTCCAATCAATAGTTTGTTTGTTAGCGATTAAAATTATAAAAAAATAAAATAAATATAATAAAAAAGAGAATATAGTAGAATGTGAGATTTATTATAGAGGAATGAATACTAATAAAAAATTTGTCAAGTATTTTAAAAAAAAATGATATGAGATTCGATTAATATTCCTGTAATTAATATTGATATTCTTGTAATGAAGAATAAAATTTTCATAAATAGAAAAAAATATGAAAAAAGATAAGATATGAATAGAAAAAGACATGAACAAATTTTATCCTCTAGGCAGATAAAAATTGAACCACATATCATAATCTAAATCCAAAATTGTTAACAAATTTCGAATATAACAATCCAAATTTTAAATTTTACACTCCTTATTTAACCCCTGACCAGGGTCTTGAAAGTTGAACATTTTCCATAGATGATCAAAACAATGGGAAATACAACATTCAAATCTACCAAAACGAACACCATTTATACATGAAAAAGTTTAAGGATACTGATGTGTTCGGACATATTCGAACACAGATATGTCCCGAACCGTTCGATACACATAGAGTCCTCAACCTATTAAGAACTCCACGTGCATCTAACAACTCGGGACACATCTGTGTACGAATATATTTGTGTCCGGATACATCTATATTTCTAACATTACTCTTTATGTATACTACCTCAACACATCCCTCCTTAGATCTATTACAGCCACACTCACATTCTGATATACTACCGCCGCTGGTCCCTCTTGAGATCTATTACAACCACACTCACATTGTCACTGCTACGTCTCGCCAATGCCAGTTTAGTCAACAGCATCGATGCATCCGAGCAAGCCTTGTCAGCATTTACTCCTGCACCTTCACGATCCAAAGAGCAAGAATTGCTCGTAGACTCACCCGCCATTAATGCCTGCCCTTTTTTGAGGCACATACGCGCCACGCCGCAAGCCGTGTTGTTCGAAACCACGTCCCACAGTCCGTCGCTGGCGAGTATAAGAAACTCATCGTCTGCAGTCCGATCTGTGATAGTTACTTCTGGCTCACAATTCACGTACGGCTTCAAATAGTTATCACCTGGATATTTTGATACAGCCAAGTGTTAAGGATGTGGGGGATCACGATATCATGCAATGCTGGTGAGGATAAGAGGGTTGGGGAGGCTTAGATGATGATCTTACCAATTGCTCTTGACATTGCGAGAACGCCGAGGACTCGTGGGACATCCCAGTATATTACCCGTCCTCCTGCGGCTTCGATTCGACTCAGCTCATCTACACGATTTGGCTATTGTCCAAACAAAAAATAGTTTACTACAAAAACCATGTTCAACAAGTTTACAGAAAAACAAGTACGGTTCTCTCTTTATAAAAACGATGCGCTACTATTCTTGTGAGAACGAATTCTTGAATGTATGGAACTTGTTCTTCCAGAAAAAAAAATCAAACTATTTCGTGATTTAAAGTTATTTGACTTTCGTAGTCTCTTTAGAATATTGTCAATTTATTTTTATTTTTTGAGATCACTGTGTACTTTTACCTAACAAAATTAAAAAAAATCTAAAATATTAAAAAGTCAAGTCGGCTAATTATTTCATTTTTAGTAATTTTTTTAAAGAAAGTTGTACTTTTTTTCCCCTTTTCAAGTGGGTATAGTATAAGATGATCCAACAATGTAAACTTATGTTGATAAAATTAGAAAAAGATGGAGTAAAGATAAAAAATCAGAAAAATGAATTTACTCCTATGACCGATAGATAAACTAATCTTTTAGATCCCAAACATGAACAGTTTGACATCCCCCTCTCTCTAATTTTCACTCTCATCGCTTTAATTATTTTATTTTTATCCAGTACTTCATCCCTAAACCATCACTTTTGTTTAAATTGTCCACTAAAATATAATGTTTTACACCAAGTTACTTGGTCCAATCCCTAATACTTCGTTAAATCTGCAATAAAAATCTTTATCTATAACTAATTTAAAATTTGTATTTCTAAATTATTTCATTTTTATCTAGTTTGTCCTTAAATATCAATTATTTTTAAACTTTATCTCCTAATTTATCTCATTTTTATGTATTTCATCCTTAACTATTAATTTCTTCCCCTAATTTCACCCCCCACCAGTTTTTCAAATTTTTTTTATTATAAATAATTATGATTTTATGAGAACTTTCATTTTTTGCTTTACTTAAAGACTTAAAAATAAAATTATAACAAAAATTCTTTAAGAAATTACTAATTATAGATTTACTAAAAATAGTAATTTAGTTAGAATAATTTATATTCTTAATATTTCTTTTGTAAATTTTTTATTTATAAATATGAACTAATTGGGTACATAATTACATGATTTATCAATTACTTAGACAAAAAATTAATAAATTTAAGAACAAAATAAATAAATATAAAATTTTTAATTTGCAATTTTCATCACGAACTAACGAAACTATCACAAATTACATTTGAATTAACTGACGTAAAATTTATAAGTAAAAATTAATTTCAACAAAGTAATAATTTAAAAATAATATGGGATGAAAGTACGAAAATTAGCACAAGAAAGAGCTAAAAGTTGGGAGCTAATACCTTGTGATCAGTGGAGAGAGGGACGGCCTTGCCATTGCGGCACAAAACAGCCCTAGAATCCCCGCAATTTCCGACGATAATCTTATCCGCCGTCACGATCGCAACAACGGCGGTGGATCCAACCGCGTCACACTCTGGAGTTCGGAGCTCGCAGCGGCAATTACCCGCCATCCCCCTTCCGGTCCACTCAGTCAACTCCTTGTCCATGCGACCAAAGCTTTTCTCCATCGCATTTTTCCACTCCGTCATCTCTTCGAGCTTGTTCTCTAACTCTTCCTTCACCAGTTCATGCAACCTGTCTCTGCATTTCATCGCCACCTAGAAAGCATACAAAACAAACATTTTGGTCAAAACTGAAACCCTAGAAACAACACGCCAGGGGATAAACTATGCGATTTTCTTACGGATTACGTACGTGAGAACAGCCATGGCCGTCGTAAACGCCGAAGTAATGCAATTCGGTGGAAGATTCCTGATCTCTTCTGCAAAGGAACGGGTGGATCGCCACCGCATCCTCCATATCTCTCCGCCTACCACAAACTGAAGCTGCACCAAACTTCGGTGAAAAATCCTCACCAACCAGAGTCGTCAACAGCGGTGGAGTCAATGTCGCTTGGTGATCCGAAATCTCAACACTTTTCGCCTTGGATCCTTCTTTTCCCGATTGTAAAGTCAGTTCCATGCCGTCGGCCGCCGTAATGTTCCCTACGCCATTATCGCACTCCCGCGAAACCGTAGGGAGATCCAGTTTCTGACCGTTAATTTCATCGTCAGGGAAACCAAACTTGAACCGCCTCATCTGCATTCTCCGACGCCGCGCCGCCCGTGTGCTCGGTTCGTACGGCGCTGACGTTTCGCTCTCATTGACAGCTTTGCAGCATATCTTCGCCATTACAACCAATCTCCACCACCTCAACTCCCCAGGTACGTACCAGTTACCACAATCTCCACTTTCTTACTCCACACAGAAAATTCTTAATTTGTTGTTTTCATGTATTCTATCATCAAAACTCCATCAAATCTAAAGTTTACACACTTTTAAATTTTCAAGAAACCAGTCGCTGAACATTCGAATCGTCAAAGTAAAAAGTAGAAAAAATAACCAGTTGTGAGATATTTTAGTGAGAAGAAAACCGCGGGCGCTCCAGGCTCCATTAAAATGGAAATGAAAGCCATGGAGACCCCTTTGTACGTATGGTGGACACATATCCTCTCTGCAAACAGAAAAGCTTTTGGTCAGCTGCCCGTTTCCCTGACCGTCTGGTACGAATCGTGTGACGTTGTAGTGCTCTTCCGCCTAAACCAAGCCGATCTACACCGTTCATCTGTCTATTGTAACTCTCCACCCGTCTACTCAAATCAAACACGTGTACGATAATTGTCTTCCATGTATACGTGGCCCAATGAGGAGTCGCCAGAGAGGTGACATGAATTCCTCACCGGTGACACGGATGTGGTCCACTGAGGCGACGTCGCGGGTTTTCATTGAAAAGCTTTTGGATTCTAAATACGTAACGGGACACGTGTGCGAATCGTGGGGTACGAGATTTTCTGCAGGGGTGAGAAATTCGAATCTTTTATTCCGGGTTTTGGGTTGTGGCCCAATCAGAGGCGTATACGTAGCCGGGTGTGATGGTGACTTGTGGGCCTAACCTGTCTGCGTGGTTGACGCCTAGTATTTCCATGAGAATATCTGATGGAGTAGTTTGCCTCATTCTTTGACACTTGCCTTTAGGCTGAGTTTTTAATTAATATTATACTTCTCCATTTCTTAAAATTATTTAATTATTAATAAATTCTTGTCTATATTTTTTGAATTTATCAGTTTTCTCAAGTCCGGATCAAATCTGAACCTTTTATTTTTTTCGTCTCATTGATTACGTATTCGATGACATTTTTTATGTTGATCGGATATTGAAATTATTTGATCATCTTACATTTATGTTATAATTTTTTACATCATTTCTAGCTAATTTTTTTTATTAAGACAATGAAAGTGGATCCAATGATAGTCGCACAAGAAAAAAAATATATATATTTATATATTTTCTCCAAATATTCAATGACTCTTGATTTATAATTTCTTCAAATATTCAATGACTCTTGATTTATAACCAAAAAACACTTACTAAAAAACATATTAAAGATGCTCTTAATAGGTAGCTTGAGACACAATTTACCTAGTTTAATAATTTGGGATTAATTATTAAGAAGAATTTAAAAAGAAAAACTTTTAAAGGTTGGGGAAATTTTATTATCGGATTATTATCCTCTTTTTATTCTATGCTTTATTTTCGTTTATTTTTAGAAAAAAATATATCTATTTTGGATTATTATTTGTTTTGAATTTTATTTAACATACTTGTTTTTATTTTATGTTAAACAATTTATCTTGTTGCAAATTAATCTATCTAATATATAAATGGGTAACACCAATTGGTGTGAACAAAATTTCAAAACTTCATCATAAAAGTAATTTCTAATGTTGTCCTAACCAAATTTTTTTTTTTTTGAAAACTACTATTATTATAACATGAAATAACAATGAGGATAAATTGATAGAATAATTCAAGCCACTCCACACCTTATCTCTGTGTACAAGCTCTAGTTTCAATAGAAGGTACAAAACTATGAATTACTAAAAAGATAGAAAAAATTCTCCCTAAACATGTTTGGATACAGATTCGAATATAAATATTTCTGAAAATTGCTCAATGTGTCTTTTTTATGTGAAATTTATTCATCAAATAATTTTAAATACATGTATATTTAGATATGAATCTGTATCCGTACGTAACATACACATTGCCAAAGAGTGAGAACTTTTTGCTCTTGTATTCGTATTTTTTTGCAAACTCTTACAAACGAAACGTAAATTTAATACTTCAAGCTACTAACTCAATGTGTATACGACACAAGCGTAAAAATCAAAATATATTAATTAGGTTGTCGGTGGAAGAAAAGTTTGAACAGTAATAAAGAGAAATAAATCGGGGCAACCACGAGAGAGAGAGAGAGAGAGAGAGAGAGAGAGAGAGAAGATGAGGTGGGGTTTTTTTTATTTGTCTTCAAAGAAACGAGGGAGTAGTAGTATGAGTTACTCCCTTATAATTTATAGTAAGTAAGATTTATATACATGCACTTGCATGTGTTGAGGAATCTACAAACCCATTTTTATTCTAAGTCTCCGAGCTTAAATCTATATTATAAAGGAACTCATTGTTTTTCATTGTGTGTACTTCGAAAGGGCTATGCACATTGAAATATATATGGAGGCCCTCAATGCATGTGAGTGTGTAAGTAAAATTGTACGTGTTCTAAGCATTATTGCTTATATGATTTTGAATGTACTACATATGAACAATGAAACATGACAAGTGAGGTGTACGCATTGGTAGATGTTGTCTCCCAAAGAACAAAAAAATCCAAAGGCACAAACAATCACGGAGAAATAAAAATTTACAGAACTCTTTCAATCTCACTACTCTTATTCTACCTTGTTCTTGTTCACTCTCTGATTCTTTTCCTCAGAACTGCGTGAACTTATAGGCACAAATTAATTGTTCTTGATCAGCCGTTAAGGCTCAAATGTCAACAATATTGGTGACTATGGATTATCCAAGTTGAGTTGGACCTAATCTTCAGAGATTTTCTCAAACCTAATTGCTAGATCTACAAGTAAAACAAGTGCAGATTGCAATAATTCGTGCCCAAGCCGGGCCTCTCAGCGTGGTGAGAAAGGCCCGACACATCACCCCATCTAGTGCTGCGTGCAAGGTCATGAAGACATTCTAAGTCTCCAAATGGTACAGCGGGTCTCCAAAGCCATTGAATAGGTCCATTTGAGTGGTTCTGAATTCAATGGTCCATTTGAGTGGTTCTGAATTTTAGAGGGAATGACCTAGCCATTACTGTCTTTGTAAATGGCAGGCTATCCTTCGATACTTGCCCCTCTCCGCCACGTTGCCCCTTTTCCTCTATCTGTATCAAGACATCTTCAAGCTTCTCCATATGCTCTTTGATTTCAGTCCCTTGCGTCGCGAAATCCTATGTCAGGGCTACTTTGCCTGGTCTTAGTGGGGGGTCTCTCCCTCTTCCACTAAGATGACCGTTAACCTCCTCCTCTGGATGTCCTTTGCTGATCCCTTGGTCCTCAGGCTCCTTTTGTGGATCCTTTGCTATAGGATCTGTTGGTGGCATAGAGTCCTCAAACGCAACTGTTGCACCGTGATTTCGTTTTATTCTACTAGAGTGGCTACCAGTTGGGTAAAATTTTGCACATAATCCTTTCGTGGATTTTCATTTTGAGAAGTGTTAGCCCCCTCCCCCTTCCCCCACTGCTTCCTCCTCCATTACGGGAGGCATTGCCTCATTGCTTTCCTCCTGGCGTTGATCTGTTAGTCACCATTGCTTTCGGTTACTTAGGTAAATTTTTTAAAGTGAGAAGAACTCTTCACACAGATGGTGCCAAATTGATCATCCTGAAAAACAGTAATTTGCTTTTGGCTCCTGTACACAAGTTCGGTTGTTGCCAAAAGGTGATTGTCTAGTTGAAGACCTTCTGACGATCAAGTTAGAACAACATTTTGAGTGGATAATCAAATGTAGATGGATAATAGTGACGATTGGTCTCGCGGTCGGAAGTCACTTTTAATACCTTGAGGAGAGGAGTGATTCAAGGCGATTATCAATTCTCAAATTCCATCTTGAGAGATTTGCACCTTGATTCCGTGCGCTATCTCCGAGATGAGGAATTGGGAGTGCCAGGCCAGGCACATGACACCACATCCATTCTCATTTGCTACACTGTCCGTAGAACTCAAGCTGATTGAAGACGCACATGACAGATCAATCAACTATGTCTTGGTTCGAAAAACTCTGATCAATTTGAGAACTTACTAGTCACTTGATCAATTCAAAGTTCAATTTGAACTCATCAATTCTAAATAATTTAGTTTTGAAAATCAAAACATCTTTTCGTGTGAAAGTCTAACTCCCTCTTCTTCTTTTACTGTTACAGATTTTTCTAGTGAGTCTTTTATACTAAAGTTAATCATCACTGACAAATTTACAAAATTGTAATCTAAATGCGGCATTCAAAGATTTTTCTTCTCCATTCGAAAAGCAAGTATTGAGTGAATCCCATCACGTGACAAGAATTGAGTGGACAACGTGTGATGCCTCGCTATCCGGAGTAATTATTCGGACAGAAATTACGGGACCACGCGTGATCTTTTCAATACTGCAGGCAAAGTTTGTTTCGGCTGGCCACCAAGTTTTTTCTATTAAGCATGAAAGTGACAGCAGGTCGCATTGTAGTGCCACGTGCCATGCAGAGTATCCCCTAACCTGCCAACCAGGGTTTGATTTTGATCACCATCTCTGGTTAAGGAGTAGTATTTACTTTAGTAGTTCGCAATACCCTTCAATGCTACATATTTACACGTGGTCGATAAAATTGATGTTGGGATTCATATAATAATAATGTTAAAAAAACAGATATTTTGGACGCATCCGGATATATTTTGAACGCATTTATCTTTGAAACATGTGCGTTTTTAGATTTTTTGTTCACCTAAATATATGATAGCAAAAAGTGTTTGGATACCGTGTGACCGGTGTTTTAAGACTATATGCGGATTTATAGCGGGTTACTCGTATGGTCACTTGTGAGACATTATTGTAAGGCATCACACACAAAGATATTTTATATATGTTCACTTAAACTAATACAAAATAAAATATTATAAATATTTTTTTCGTGACCAAGTCATTAAGATACGTTAAGGAATAAATTACACCAAATTTTCCTTGAGGATTGCTCTAAAATCATATCAAACCCTGACCTATGATAATTTCAAATGCACTAAACGTGATGGTCTTGACCACCATCACATATTGTTCTAATGCTTTCTCACAATTCCACTTTGTGATAAAAATTTATGCATGTAATTATGGAGTCCATGTAAAGGTATTTAGTATCACATGAATCTGTTAGAGTGAAAAATTATTGAAACATACGTGATCGTCCAAATACTAGATAATTTGTCTTGCTAATGACGACAACATATGTGAAGCAAGAATCCAAGTCCGACGTCTGTTACGTAATGCTAGGGCTTGTTATAACGTTAGGGGAATCAAAAGGACTTGAATCCTAGGTTTTATAAGTTCTAGTTATGACATTGGAATCTCGGGACTTTTCAATAACGAGAGAGAATGAAAACAAAGAAATATTTAAAAAGAGTTTTGGATTTAAAAGATGACTAAAACGACGTTGTTTCGGCTTGATTGAAGGTTTTTTTTTTTATGGATCAAAACAACATCGTTTTTGTTTGGCTAAATGTTCTCATTTATTAGCACAAAACGGTATTTTATGTGACTGTAATCTTATAACAAGAGTGAGCGCTACAGATATTTCGAATCTGAAAAAGAGTGGCACGAAAGGTGTGTTTTTCGAAATCTGAGACACTATTCTTTTGCAATCATGGGTCTGTAAAGGTGGGGGGCGAAGGTGGGGTGGGTGGGTAGATGTTTCAATATTTGGACCCCATAAAGCACCGGGCGTTCGACTCCCATGAAGGCGGGATAACGAAAGTTAGGCAAAAAGAGGGAGTGTTGCCCCTAATAATACTTTGGCTACTTCCTACGTAGTGAGGGACATGTTTTAGCCGTAAACACATATATTCTGTATATATCCAAATATAAATGTGTTTGAAATTATCAAATACACGTAAAATTTCTTATAATTATGTAAATTTTACACACATCTTATAATTCCAAATACATCTGTATTTAAATGTGCACGAAATATCTGTGTTCTTAAATTTGTTCGAGTAAGAAAGCTTTCAGAATCAGCATTTGGACGCACCACATGGAGATTAGATCAACAGCCAGCAAATCAAATCTACACCTACCTACACTTTTCTAACATAATATCCTATCTCTACAGTGGTTAATTGCTTCTACAAAATAGCTTCTCTACACTCCAATAATTCAACCACCTAAACAACACGAGATTAGCATCTTTAATGATATTTTTATATCGTGGTGTGCTTTTCTTCTTATGTGTTTTTTTTGTTGCTTTTGTTTCTTGTACTGTTTATGTTTAAGAAATACAGAACTTTGCTTTTGATATACTTTTTTACAAGCAAACATGTAGAGAGGAGGACAATTCTCTCTAGAGCAAGTTTAAGATCTTCAATATTTTTAATGAGCTTCTTCATGTTCTTAAAAGCCTTTGGAGGTGTTCTTGGACATGTAGTTCGGCAGAGAGCTCACTCGTCGTAGCGCCATTGGCTGCCACCAAACGTGTAGCTCCGAGGGTGGTGGGGTTCTTTCATAACATTACCCGAATGCACATGAATCATCATAGTTTACACATCTTTTGGATTAACACAAGCTAACAGCGTCAAATACGTATAAAGATGTTTGCAGAGAAATAGGAACAGTATCAGGCGGTTGAACATTACTCGTTCCTTTCTTCCGCTTCAATCTCCTCCCAATCATTCGGGTTAACCTCGCTTTTGTCGTATTTGGCTTTCCATTCCTGCTTGTTAGCCGGGCCTTGAGGCAGTCGGCTTATTAGGACAATTCATCGAGTGGCCAACAACTTTGAATTTTTCATACACGGGGTCGAGTGTGCGAAAAAGGACTCCAGTATTTCTTTTTGAGGCTCCAATCTCAACACAAACTCTACCAAAGATAAGCCAGCTAAGGAAAATCATTAGCATTACAAGAGTCCAGGCTGCAGATACTTAAACGACGAAGAAAATGTAGTTAAAAACAATCCAGCAAATAGAGAAAACCAGGTGGAGTCACCGTGCTGCCATTCCAAACAAGTTCTTGAAAGGGGAAAAGCCATATCTGGTCATACCCTCCATTGAGAAAAAAAAATGGCCTTACAATCATAAGCAACAAAGAGTTGATCGAAGTAAATCCCCTTATTTATGATTAGAGGTTGATCTCCAGTAAGCTAAATCTGAAATAACAAAAACAAGTTACGGTGGAACTCAAATAATAGCAGCAAAGTAAATGCAAACCATTTACCTGCCATTGTAAAGCATCAGAAACAAAAAATTTAGTCATGCGTTGGGTAGAAACCATTTATAGACATCCCACCATCAACACAAATTATCTGGCCAGTAATGTAAGATGATGCAGGTAAGCAAAGGAAAGCAACCAGGGATGAGACCTCAGTTGGATCTCCAAGGCGCCCAAGTGGAGTCCGCAAATATACCTCTTCCAAATATTCTTTGTTGCTGAGCACCTGGTGATCGGAACAGATAACGTGAAAAAATAGACCATCCAAAAGAGCGAAAAAAGTTCAGTTGTGTATTCCCCAACTATAGAAATAGCATTATTTGGCATCTCAAATTCAGCTAACTTGGTTTGAAATATGATCATATACTGAGTTGCTGGAAAGGTTCTGTTACTTGAATGAACAGTTGATAATTTATAAGCTTTGTTTCTGTGATGATCAGCAATAACATAGATGACATGTTACAATAAATCTCTTTGTTCACACTGTGTCTTCATTTTATAACAGACATAAGATGATGATATCGAAATCTCATAAATGGGAAAAGGTACAGGAGGTGCATCCAACATATATACTTGAATGTCCAACCAACAACTGTGCATAATTAATTGAGTTTACTAGATAACTACTCACATTGTAGACACCACAGTTTGGAACTCCGAAGTGTTGGAAAATATATGTTCGTTTCTTTGAAACTGGAAATAAAACAGAACAAAAGATTAATAATAAAAA
>JABCMJ010070556.1:0-12748 GCA_014822125.1 Arbutus unedo
GTAGTCAAGATAGACCTACTGAAACATTGTGTTATAATCCTACTGGTGGTGTGTCTAATTTCACCTAAGACTGTGAACCAAAGGCTTATATTCTACAAGAATCGATAATCTAATTCTTTGTGTGTTAGCCAAACTCTACACACCAGATTATCTACTATGTGGAATAAGTGACATCCACACATAATATGATATGACATAATGCAAACATTTTCTATAAAGATTCTCATCAAGAAAATGAATAGCTATTTAAATAATTCAAACAAATATTAATCCATTACATAAAATCATGATTTTTAGTATAAAACCCTAACAGTTTAGTATGTTATATTACGTTTATGAGTTTGGAGTTGTTATGCATGGTTGGCGAGTGAAATATGATGTCTTATGATATAACGTACATTTTGATAGCTTGTATCATGGACTTTGGGAGTCTTATGAAACTCTATAACATTTTACGAATTGATAGGATAATGTGCGAACCGGATATGGATGGCGTTTTAACATATGAAATTAAAGCTATTTTTGGAATATTAAATAAGAATCTATGGTATTTTGTGGAAGGTAAAAGAATGCAGGATTGATTTATGTAATGTGCCATAATAACGGGATTACCCAGTATTGATATTGTTATCACTCTATATACATAGTATGAGAACCATCTACCTACTCTTAGCCCGAGACCTTTTTTTAGAGGTACCGTTGTGTCAACTATGGTTTGAATCACGTTGAGAGACGGTCATATGTGAGGTTCTTCCTCCTTGAGCTTATTCTTATCGTTATTGTTTTGGGATACGATTCAACCTGGTTTAGTGTCATGAGGAGTTCTCTTGTCCCTAGGAAGGTGATAGGGTTGCCTTGCCATCAGGCATCGTGCCATATGTTGTTTGAGGTAGAAGTATAGGTTGATGACCCACTTTAGGTTGAGGTGTCTAGTCCGTCTTGATCAATGAGGTTGAACTAAATTATATAATGTGTTAAAATAGAATGACTATGATTATGAGATGTGTAACGAAATGTTGGCAGGGATATGACGTAGATCTATTGGTAATAGACATGTTGGTAAATGGTTGTTCTTCCTAGCGTTCATTACTTGTTTCTTGCACTGTCTTGATGGACTATCACTTTTATGTCATGAACTGCGGTCTTCCTATTGATTGTTGAACTGCATGGGACTTTTTGATTTATTCCGAATAATGTAAGGCAAGTGTATTGTGATATCTGGTAAAACGTACAAAAATGAGGAAATGTACGATAGATATGGCTAGCATCTTTCGGGAGTGTGTTAGGGGGCGACATGTGTCTAGCGTCCTTCGGGAGCATGCTAGGAGATCACACATGGTTTTTAGCATCTTTCGGGAGTGCTAGGGGATGACAGACATGTTTAGCGTCCTTTGGGAGTGTGCTAGGAGATAACATATCATTTCTAGCATCCTTCGAGAGCATGCTAGGAGAATGAATGAGATTGTTGGCTTCTGTTGTAAATGTGCTTAGAGAGCGTGTCATGGTATTATTATCCCATTCAGGATAAATGTAAGAGAGAGTTAATGTGACAATGAATGATAACACATTAATCATGGAAACTTGAGTTACGAGATAGTCATATGAGTAAATGGATAGATGAACAATGTTATGGCTGAGTATATTGAGCATGCATATCTTGGAATATCTTTCACAAGTTCATACTTATGTTATTGTTCGGTGTTGTGTAGTATGCCAATTCATTTCATATGTTCACAATATTGGTGCAGATATTCCTACTGGTCTGCAACACATTTAAACACTGATATGATGATTGGTCATGAGTGGAATATTTTGGGCTTTTCGGTGAGATTAGTGAGAATTTCTTAAAGAATATGTTATGATTATTATGTTTAAAATTAAGAGCGTGACAACTTGGTATCAGAGCTTTAGGTTAGAATACCTTGAGACCGTGGGGAGACACTTAGTCTCATGGGTTCAAAATTCGTTGCATTTTGGAATGGTTTGGGGTGTGGTTGTGTGCATGGCATTGATTAACATTGCATTTTCTATTGCTTGAGAGCAATGCAATATTGTTGACCCGTGTTGGAAAATTGTGTGGGCGTTGGCCTTGTGTTGATGATGATGATAGTGTGACTTCTGATTGTCTTTCTTTATATTGTCACAATGCTTCTGAGGCATGGAGTTGGATGGAGAGGGCAACGAGGTCGTCTCTATAACCATGGGGTGCACTTAGACAAAGAGGTTAGTCAACAAGTAGAGGTCCTCCATGGGGATGTAAGGTGAGGGTTGAACAGAATGTGGAATCATCGGTCATTCCAGGTATGTTACTAATCAGGTCATTGATGCGATGAGAGAATTCCATTAGTTGTATCTGCCTCAATTCAATGGTGAGGGGTGGTGATTTTCTTGCATCAAACCATTGGCTTGCCGAGATTCGAAAACTTTTCAATGCATTGATGATTACGGAGGATGATCTTAGAGTCCAGATGGTAGCATGTCAACTTATTGGAGAAGTGAACGAGTGGAGAGAGTGGAGGCAAGGAAGGATGCACAGAGAGCCGCCATAATGGCACATTGAGTCAATGAGTCAGATGTCGAGAATCTTACTTGGGCAGAGTTTGAGGTTCTTGTTGAGGACCAATACTTTCCAAAATCGTATTATGAGCAGTTGAGGGAGCAATTTGAGAAGCTAGAGCAAGGTATGATGAGTGTTTCGGAATACGCTTTGAAGTTTCTGTCTTTTTTACATTTTGCGCCAAAGTTAGTAGCATCAGAAGATAGAAAGTGTTGCCCCTTTGAGAAGAGCCTTCATTCATCCATTAAGAGGCTTGTGGTAAGCCAACATATGTTGAGGATTCCAGAGATTGTTGAGTGCACTCAGAGCATCAAGTTGCCGAGAGATGAAAGGAATCCAAGGCTTTGGGAGCTGAGATAGTCGACCGTTAAGTTGAGTTCGTCTTCTTTAGACAAATCAGGGAACCAATGGTGGAAGAGATAGAGGGAGCCATTTCATGCTTCACAGGGCTTATTGAACCTTGGGCCACCTACTTCGTTTGATGCTTAAAGTACTGTTTCTAGACCACCGTTATTGTGCTACCGATGTAACTAATCTAGTCATGTTCGTGCTCAATGTCTAGTATCAGTGGAGGCATGTTATGCTTTTGGCAAGACCACTCATAGTGCAAGGGATTGTCCTTATGAGGCAAAGGTGCATCAGGAGGCGAGTTCTGTATAGCAGCCGGAGTTTGGGCGGGGTTAGGACCTACGGCAGAACCACTTTCGTCAGATCACGTATGGTTAGAGTTATCGGGTTGAGTAAGGAGAGGGTTATTTGGTACCTACCCAAAGTTATGGGCCGAGAGATGGGTCTACACAGGGCTAGCATACGCAAGGAAAGGTTTTCAATAGTAGAATTGTTGCTCTACCATCTAGTTCTCGAGATCTAAACTCATGATATGAAGGGTACGCTATTCTCTTTTACCTTTTTGCTCATATTGTTTTTCTTTGATTCTAGGGCATTACTTCTCTATCATTGCTACATCATTGCATGCACATTGGAATTGGGGCCATGTTTTATCATTGAGGATAGGTGTTTCGACATTGTTGGAGAACATTGAGAACGGTTGAGTTTGATCCTTTTGAGGATTATCAGTAGGACTAACATTAGATGAGCCTGTGTGTCCACATGTGACGTGTCATTGTGGGCGGTTTATGATTGTCAGTATATGTTCGCAAGAGGGTTACCTAGTTCATCTCCGAGGGAGAGAGGTTGAGTTCTTGATAGATTTGTTTGCCGGTACCACTATTACCTTTATATCTTCATGTCGTTTGCTATTGTGGGATTGGGAGAATCGATGAGAAAGATTACAAGAGTTGAGAGACTTAAAGTTTGAACCATCCTGCTTTAAGATGTCTGGAAAAAGGATGACCTTGTACAGTTTGGTGGTTCAATCGATGATATCGACTTGAGTGAGTGAGACCATACTACTTGATTAGAAGCAAAGGATTTAAGTTCCTTGATGAGGAATGCACAAGAGCTTGCCTCAATTATTGTTAGTTGTTGTGACCATGTGAGTTTATCCATTTACGTGATATCCGTATCCATTGCATCTGATTGAGATTTGCATTTGCTTATGACTTGAGTGGAGTATTTCATGTGAATGTGATAGTTGTATACTTGATTGTCATCAACTCGTGATAAACTGCTTTGGCGTTGTGATGCATGAGCCGTTTTGGCAAG
Source organism: Arbutus unedo (assembly GCA_014822125.1). NCBI lineage: Eukaryota > Viridiplantae > Streptophyta > Magnoliopsida > Ericales > Ericaceae > Arbutus > Arbutus unedo. Next base: position 4,223 of record JABCMJ010070556.1, read on the forward strand.
TTTTATTGACTTGATAGTTATGATAGTTCTCTGTGGGTATATGAGCCTTGCTGAATGTTTGTTTCGGTTTTGTGGGCTTGTGGAGTGACGATTGTCATAGATGGTTTCGGCATCGTTAATGCTTGGGGTGCATTTGTATGTTGTGCATAGTCGTGTGACGTTGGTACTGTTGAGATAAGTTTGCATTTACACAATTCGCATCACTTATGGACTTGTTGAGTCATTTGGCCTGTATGCTAGCTTGGTAATGTTTAGTTGAGATTGGGTTTGCATGAATTTTCAATTTCGAGGACAGAATTTCTTTTAAGGAAGGGAGGATTTAAGGACCTAGAAAATATTTTTGCGTTTTCAACTAAAATATTCATAATGCATTAATATAGAATGTATGGTTAATTTATTTTAAGTGATTTAGAACTATTAGTAGTAGGGCTTAGACCCGGGAATGTTATTTTGTTACGTACGCATTATGAGGGGTGTTGGGGTCTATTTGGGAGGGGGCACGTAGAAGCATTTCACTTTCCATGTCTCATTCTCTCTCTACTTTGCTCTCCCTTCTCGCTGCCAATTACCCTAGAGATCTTGCTCCATTTCCAAATTCTTCAAGTCATTGTGGGATTAAATTGTGCTTGGTAAATATCCAAGGCTTGATCATTCATTTGAAGTCTAGAGGAGGTCTTGGAAGATAGGGTTTTGCATTCTTCGTCAAATCCATCGATTCGAAACTTGAGGTAGGGATATTGTGCTTCTATTATGCGTATATGGTGTGTTTTAGTGCTTGTTCATGTTATTGGTTGAAGATTTGGGGTTGTGAGATATTTTGTGCACGATTTGCGTTTTCTGCAAATTTTCTGAAATTGCCAGAGTCGCTCAAGCGACCTATGTAATTTTGCAATCACTTTAGCTACCATCCAGCGACATCTATTGTCATGTGGATTGCTCGAGCAACTATGCTTGTTTTGGAAAGTTTTGATATCGACTTTGGGATAATGTGTTTATGGTTTTGAACCATCGTTTAGTACATTATATTACGTTTTTTATTTTGGGGTTGTTGTGCATGGTTGGGGAGTGAAATATGATGTATTATGATGTATGTTTTGATAGCTTGTATCGTGGACTTTGGGAGTTTTATGAAACTCTCTATAACATTTTACAAATTGATAGGATAATGTGAGAACAGGATGTGGACGACGTTTTAACCGATGAAATGAAAGCTATTTTTGGAATGTTAAATAAGAATCTACGGTATTTTGTGGAAGGTAAAGAATGCAAGATTGAGTTATGGAATGTGCCCTAATAACAGGATTACTAGGTATCGATATTGTTATTACTCTATATTCATAGTATGAGAACCATTTGTCTACTCCTAGGACAAGACCTTGTTTGACAGGTACCATTGTGTCGACTATGGTTTCAATCGTGTTGAGAGATGGTTACATGTGAGGTTCTTCCTCATTGAGTTTATTTTTATTTTTATTGTTTTGGGATACGGTTCACCTTACTTTAGTGTCGTGGCGAGTTCCCTTGTCCCTAGGAGGGTGATAGGCTTGACTTGCCATGAGGCGTTGTGTCGTATGTTGTTTGAGATAGAAGTATAGGTTGACGACCTACTTTAGATTGAGGTGCATGCCTAGTCCATCTTGATCAATGAGGTTGAACTGAATTATATAACGTGTTAAAATAGAATGACTATGATTATTGTGAGGACCCGAGATTTGACGGTTATTATTTATTGTCCTTGGTTTATATTAGAACTTGTGGTTTCGAGTTTAATATTTAATTGTGGCCTTATTGTAAATGCTTAGAATGTTGGGGCCCGATGCGGGGTGTTAGGGACTTAAGGGGGGTTAGCGTAATTAATCAATTTTTTTTATTATAAAAGGATTGAGAAACCCTAGATCAATTTTTCATAAAAATTCACAGATTTTTCTAAAAAGATCACTAAACCCTAATTACTTGAATAAGGAGAACAAGTGCCTAGACGATAGATTCGTGCGATAAAATGAATTAGAAAGTTGTAGAAGACATTGAGAGCTTCGCATAGAGCATGAAATCAACCAAGTACGCAGAGTATTCGAGGAGTTTTCAATTACAACAGTATAATCTGCGTTTTTATCAAATAAGGTAGGATTTCATGTTGATTTACATTTAGATATTGTGTAGATTTTGTTTATTTTGATGGTACGAATGTTGTTTTAGCATGTGATCGAGTCATGCATGATCTGTGGTATTTTCGAGCACATTAAACAGTTAGGTTGTAGAAACGAAGGCCAAAAATAAGGTCTGTTTAATAGAACAACCTGGAAATTTACCTACGCCTCTCGGCGACCTCTTTAAATTTTTGGTATTCTATTTTGGACAATAGATTGTTTTAGTCACTTAAGCAATCTATTGAAAAATAGAATCTTCACTTTTAATATTCAACCTATTTTTTGCCTTCTAGTCCACTTGGGGTTACAGTTTAAGTTTGAAATTGATCATTAGTGGTACATATAAGCATACATGGATACCGGGTAAGGGATGACCCGTCAGTTTGGTAGCTTGTGAACTCTACTTGGAGTCTTTGTGATTTCTCCAGGTAAAGAAGTGGCCCAACAGTCGAAGCTACCCATGAAATCTATGATAAGATCCCCAATGTGGGTAGCCCATGGTGTAAGATCGTCGAAATAATGCATGAGTCTCATGGTTAAGCATGACAATGTTGAGGATACTTAGTGGTTGTTTATTTGTCATTCATACATATTATATTGCATGTTTTATCCAGTATGTCGATGTTTTCAATATGACTTCCGACTGGAGCTCCAGATAATGTTTTTCCGTAAACTAACAATTTACAAGTGATGATATGGATCTGAGGACTTAGACTTTACTTTTGAAGATGACTCAGCATGTTAGATAGAATTTACACATTCGACAATATAATAATATTTAGACGTTTAGTTAGAGATTTTCAGACTTGTTTATTTATTTGTTCGGGGGGCATGTTTTGATTAGTTTATATTTAGACTAGCCAGAATGGATTATTTGTTATTTAATAGATGATTATCAGTTGTTCGGATTTATTTTAGTTTATTAGAGTTATGTTTATATTAAGCTTTGGTTTGAGTTGTTCCATTACTTATTTCATACCCTAGAAGTTTGGGGTGTGACAATTATGAGATGTGTAACACAATGTTGGTAGGGATATGACACGGATCTATTGGTAATAGTCATGTTGACAAATGGTTGTTCTACCTAGTGTTCATTACTTGTTTCTCATACTATCTTGATGGACTATCACTTCTATGTTATGAACTATGGTCTTCCCATTGATTTTTGAACTGCATGGGACTTTTTGATTTATCCTGAACAATGTAAGGCAAGTGTATTGTGATATTTGGTAAAATGTAAAGAAATGAGGAAATGCACAATAGATATGGCTAGCATCATTCGAGAGTGTGCTAGGAGGCGACATGCCACTTGTCTAGCTTCCTTTGGGAGTGTGATGGAAGATGTCATACAGCTTCTAGCGTCTTTCAGGAGTGCTATGGGATGATAGACATGTTTAGCATCCTTCGGGAGTGTGCTAGGAGGTAACATACACTAGCATCCTTCAGGAGTGTGCTAGGAGAATGAACGACATTGTTGGCTTCCGTTATGAATGTGCTTAGAGAGCGCGTCATGGTGTTATTATCCCATTCGGGAGAAATGTAAGAGAGAGTTAATATGACAATGAACGATGACACATTAATAATGGAAACTTGAGTTATGAGATAGTCGTATGAGTAAATGGATATATGAACAACGTCATGGTTGAGTACATTGAGCATGCATATCTTGGAATATCTCTCATAAGTTCATACTTATGTTATTGTTTGGTATTGTGTAGAATGCCAATTCATTTTAGTTGTCCATAATATTGGTGTAGATAATCCTAATGGACTATATAGGCCACTCTATCATTTTTAGGTACCCTACTGGGAGTTTAGCATGGAGTGCTTGAACTTGAAGTGCATGAGATGATACATATTTTGAGGAGCTACATTGATAGTGTTATTTTATATCTCACAAACTCATTTTGAAAGGTGTAATGTAATTTACATATCCATTGTCTATTTTGCGATCAAATGATGTAACTTTAAATTTTCGGATATAACGTTTTGATATATCGGGCTGGGATATGTCCTTTTTGGTCTGTGACACATTTTAAACTCTAATATGATGATTGGTCATGAATGAAATATTTTGGGTTTTTTGGTGAGATTAGTGAGAATTTCTTAAAGGATATGTTATGATTATTATGTTTAAAATTGAGGGTGTGAGACCATCCAGTTGAGATATTTTTAGGCCATCGGTTAGCAATTCTGTAGAATTGCAGAATTGTCCTATCTAAATTCAAACCTCAACCTCTTGAGATTCCTTCAATCTTTGGTATTTTCTTGAGCTGTTGATAAGTTCAACAACGTGCTTCCAAACTCCAAGACTTGATAAGGACCCTCGGGCATCATATTGACTACTCGGGGTATTCCTTAAACGTGATTAGCCTGCAATGGATCAAAAAATACCTTATGTCCAATATCAACTATAATATGCAATAAAACTCACGCACATGTGCCAAAATGGAGATGATGAGCCGATAGATATGCAATATTACGTGCTCATCACATGTCCTTCATGTATCCATCAACCTTATTGAAGAACTTGCTTATGTGTCGGTCTAGAGCCTTTGGACAATGTTGTTAAAGGTTGTTAAACTGATTTTGTCAACTTGACGCTCGCAAGTGAAACCCTTCTTCTCACAATTTTCTTCCCAAATCTCCTTGTCTTTCTCTTTTTTGAATAAATCCTTTGATTTCTTTGCTTCAAGTCCACTAGACCCTTGGCTCGCTTTTTCTTTTGGTGGTAGGTTTCTTTTTGAAAGGGGGAGTAGGTTTTTTCTTTGATGTTGTCATAGGTTTTGCTCTTGATGGGCGGGGGGTACATGATTTGGTTGTCACTGGGGCTTTTCCTTCACCCTTAAGTGATGGTGGGGTTTCATGCATCCAATTTGAGTCATCCCCGGTAGGTTTATTGACCTCTATACCCTTTATATTGATGGATTGGATAGAAGTGAAAGAGGGAAGAAGTACAAACTTGCTCAGAATTCAAACTTTGGACCAATCGGATGAAACCCTTGAACTACAAACCAATAGACCAACCCTTCTTCTGTGTACCACGGATGAGGGATGAGAGAGAGAGAGAATCGATCACACAGTACCCATCTAACTTCCTCTGCACATATGTTTTGAAATGAGAGGGAAGTTGGGACTATTTATACCCTCGCACATATTTTTGAAATTTCATGATCGACTGGATGGATCAATTTTAACCCAACCGGATGAATCAGGTCTCTGTATCTCATTTTTTTCTTATGTACCCAAGGTCAACCGAAAGGCCTAAAACAAGCCGACCGGATGACTTACCACTCTATATCTCTGTTCTAAACTCTGCTTCATTAGCCAATCGGATGAATTAAAAGTGAGCCAACCTGATGACATTGAACTCTACATCTCTTTTTGCTGTGCCAATTGAGCCTTAACCAAATGAACCAAAATTCATTCAACCGATTGACTTGCCATTACTGATAAGTTTCATTCACACACCTTGCCATACCTCCAACTTTATACCGTCCGGATACATATTTGTTTAAACAAAAATTGGACCGGCCAAGGTTTAAAGGTTTATGAGACTCATATGTGGTTTAGATCGTGCAATAAGGCCTCGAATCATTTTCCAATCATGTCACAAATTTCAAAATAATGCATTTAACACGCAAAAATGGATTAAACATGGCATTTGTTCGAATCAAGGAAAAAAGAAATATAATAAAAAAGGTATGGGATAAGATGAAAAATGAATCTCCACTTTTGTGATCAACTCTTACTCATGCACACATTCTATCTTCACGTTATTCACTGTGGTTCATGCTTACACACAAAAGAGTGTTTAGCAACAATAAAGATTGGAACATACATGACTCGTGTTACTCTAACAATATTTGAGCATATGAGAAGTGACTCAAACACTAATTACGCGGGGCCTTTACATATGAACAAACTCAATTTTAAAAAAAATTGTACAAAAAGGGACTAACCATAGGCTTATCTCTCCCCCCAACTTGGATTTGGCATTGTCCTCAATGCATGAAGACACATACAATAAAGCATAACAAATGGGACGAGTATATTTGCGAGGTGGAATGTCAACCACCATATATCTCGACCAAGTTTGAGAGTTTTTCACCGTTTGCTCCTTTCGTCAATGGAAGTGCTCCCAAGATTCTTTCATTCAGCTAAAACTCATGGAAACACAGCTAGTTACATAGGATCATCACCAGGGCTTTGTGGACTAACAACCGTAGCACATAGCTACATCCATGACTTTGGGCTCCTAAATACCTCAATCACCTTAGCTTAGACCCAATCTACCAAGGCTGATGTGGTAGCATGTACACCCTACAAAGACTTAACCACAAACTACCTACTGAGAGCAAAATCACTTTGAACAGCAACAATTACGAGTTAGTTGGTTGGTCTAAAAACAAAAATATAAAAATAAGCAATAAATCCACCACTTCTTCACACGAAGGACATGAATAATAATTTTCTAACAATTATGAGTTAGCCGAAGGCTGTGTTTTCTTTTTTTTGTTGGAAGGACAATATACATAGGGTTCAACAATATATTGAGAAGTGGCGTCATCATAAGATAGACTACCGCATCCTTTGGAGCTGCCAAATTCGTTACCACCATCCCGCTTTGAAGCAGTCTCCATAGAATTTGACATTAAAACCAGATGGTTTGGACAGATTTCTCATTGTTCTATGCTCTTGTCAACGACCTAACCTCCAAGGTACTACATACATAGCTTTGACAAGGCCGTTTGAGCATGAAAAACACTGGAGATACCTCAATCTCCAAGGATTTATAGTCTCCTAAACTTCAGTAAAGCTCATAAATCAGAATGAACAAGATTGGCCAAATCCTCCTCAATTTTGTTTGCCGAAATTTTTTTAGGAAAGGGCTTAAGGCAATGACCATTGACTTTAAAAATATTCCCATTTTTGAGATTTTCAACTTCTACAGCACCATGCGGAAACACACTTTTAACAATGTACTGACCCACCCATCGACAGCGAAGCTTCCCGAAAAATAGATGAAGATGGTAGTTTGTACAATAACACCTTTTGTCCAAGCTCAAAGGATTTTCACAAAATTTTCTTGTCATGAAAAGCTTTGACTTTGGCCTTATAGACTAGCATAGTCATATGTGTCCTGTTAGATTTCTTCGAGCTCATTGAGTTGAAGTTTCCTATGGGCACCAGCTTGAGGTAAACGGAAATTTAGCTACTTGATCGCCCAATAGGTTTTATGTTTCATCTCGACCAGTAAATGGCAAGACTTGTCATAAATCAGTCTATAAGGAGACATGACTAAAATAGTTTTATAAGTAGTGTTGTATGCCCACAACACGTCAATCAATTGAAGAGATCGATCTTTACGGTTGGGGTTAATCGTCTTTTCCAGGATTTGCTTAATCTCTCGATTAGCCAATTCGGCTTGACCATTGGTTTGTAGATGATAAGCCATGGACACTTTATGATTAATACCATATTTATTCATAAGAGTTTCGAATGGATGATTACAAAAATTTGTACCTTGATCAATGATGATGGCCTTTGGCATCCCAAATCTAGACAACATGTGTTCTTTCAAGAACTTAACAACCATGGTATGGTCATTGGTCCTTGTGGGAACAACTTTCCCCCATTTGGACACATAATCGACTGCAAGCAAGATGAGCTGATGTCCAATGGAAATTGGAAAATGACCCATAAAATCTATGTCCCAACAGTTAAATACTTCAACAATGATTATGGGGCACATAGGAACCATGTTCCATCGGAATAAGACACCCAAATGTTGACACCGTTCACAAGATTTGCATAACTCGGGACATAGGAACCATGTTCCAACAACAAAGTCGCTAGCGTCACACATCAATTCAAAGGGTAAACTTCAATCCGTGGACTACATGATTGGGGGAGCAGTAAGGCTAACTTTCAGCATTAAAAATACCTCCTCACAATCAGTGGTCCACTAAAATAGATTGTCTTTGGAAAGTAAATGACACAATGGTCGCAAGATAGCATTGAAGTTCAAGATGAAACAGCGGTAGAAATCCACATGCCCTAGAGAAGTATGAGTTCGACTTTAGATTTATCCACCTCAATTCCCCTGGATGACACAATGTGGCCTAGGACAACACCTTGGGTGACCATAAAATGGCACTTTTCCCAATTAAGCATTAAGTTCTTTTCTTCACAATGGATTAGAACTTGTTCAAGGTTGTCTAGACACGAGTGAAATAAATCTTCATAGATGGAGAAGTCATCCATAAGCACCTCCAAAATATTTTCGATCACGTCACTGAATATTCCCATCATGCATCGAAAAAAAGTTCTCTGAGCATTGCTGTAACGACCCACAATTTTATATAATTATTCTGAA
>JABCMJ010070589.1:0-17652 GCA_014822125.1 Arbutus unedo
TGCTCGACGAAATGCCAGAAAGAATGTGTTTCTTAATAAACTTCCTTAACGACTTAGTCTCCCAATGAACGAAGTCTGACTCTGTCCAAGTTTGGTTTCATAGGTTAGGTTTAAATAATCTAACAAAAAACCAAGGCCGATATGTTATAATATACCATCTCTTCTGCAGCCCTTTTAATGATTGAACCATTCAATTTTGTTTATTCTTAAAAAAATTCAACTTCCATTCAAATGGTATCATCTCAACTATTAATAATATTAAAATTCATATTGAACAGACATCGGTTAATTTAAGTCGAATTGAATTTCGTAGTCATATATTAATCGGTTAAAGTTTTGTTTGAGAATATTGAGAATTTAATATTGGGTTGTCTGCTACCGGGACAGCCAACCTAGTCAACATTGAAGAATGAAAAAAACGTTGTTAATGGTCCTAGAGTGATGGTTAGGCCAAGAGACCCTGCAGATAGCGTAAGATACATTTTATCATCTGAAGATATACTATGACTTTGGACAAATTTGATGGTCCCGATAATTTCTAATACACAAACGTCAAATCATCAAAATGAGACCGAAAAGATTCACAAATACCAAACTGAATGGTTCAGTTCTTAAAATGAAACTAAATAAGATTTATGGTTCGTGTTATAGTCCACATCAATATGTGGAATAGAAGGTTTTGTTCAACGCAGAGGTTTTGCTCGAAAATACATAGAAGTCAATAGTGGATCGTATGCTATCAAGACAATCAATCCAGTTTGTATTGGAGAATGGAAAAAAGGTAATTAATGATCCCTGGAGTGATGGTTAGGCCAAGAGACTCTTCAGATACACTAAAATGTGTTTTGCCACCTAAAGATGTATGGCTTTCGTCATAAATATTGATAGACTCAATGAATTTTAAAACGCAATAAGAATAAGGTCTCCAATCTAGTATTATAGTCCACATCAATATGTTGAATACAAGACAAAATGATCTCCATCCATTTCAATGGCAACCGGCAACATATCCAATACCCAACCAACAAATCTGATAGTTGACAATCGTTCGGAGTCGCCACCTCCATAGCCACAGCATGAGTGAGCTTAGGTATGGTCTCCTTAGACGAAACCAGCACATAGTTGGTATAATTTTCCTACATTTATATATGTGTGATAACAAATAGCAGCTTCCAAGAAGATAATATATTGATCACACAAGGTCAACATCGACACCCCAACCGAACCACAGGATCCATGATTTCTGAGGTTTGCCCCTTTTGTCCACGGCACGATAACTCAAAACCTTCTTACTAAAGCAATATATATACATATAATATCATTAATATCTACATATATGTATTAATTATATATAAGCCATTGTTAGCATTGACTAATAAGTGGGTTTAAACATTCTGTTAATCTCCCATTAACTCAAACTTAAAAGTTTCAGATCCAAAAGAGCAAAAAACTCTCTCTCTAGATGGATCATCAAGTACAAGAAGTACTAATTCTTCCTCCCCATGTCCTCATCTTCCCTTTCCCGGCTCAAAGCCACGTCAACTCCATGCTCAAACTAGCCGAGCTTATATGCCACGCTGGCCTCCACGTCACCTTCCTAGTCACCCACTTCACCCACCGCCGCCTTCTCCGCCACAGCAACGTCCATTCCCATTTCAAGAGGTACCCCGGGTTTCGATTTGAAACCATCTCCGACGGGCTGCCTGAGGACGACCCGCATTCCGGCGAAAAAGTCGTGGAGTTGCTCAAGTCTTTTGGAGACACGGCGAAACCGCTTCTCAGAGAGTTACTGATATCCGATCGTGAAAAAGATGTTTGTAGTACTGGTCGAAGGTCGATAACCTGCATGGTAGGCGATGGCTTATCGAGTTTTACCATTGATGTTGCTGAGGAGATGGGGATACCTCTCTTTTCTTTCCGAACTGCAAGTGCCTGCAATTTGTGGGCATATTTTTGTGTCCCCAAACTCATTCAGAACGGAGAGCTTCCATTCAAAGGTATGTTAGACTATTTTTTTTTGTTGACAGTTACAAAATAATTGGGTACCGACGAACTTGCCCTAAAATTGAGAGTGACAATTTATAGTTATATCTGTTTTTCATCTATATTTATATGTCATGTAGTACACCGAGAATACCGAATAATTTTTCCTAATACTTTTGTATAAAATTTTGCAATTTATGGGTTTAATTTTGTGTCCCCAAACTCATTGAAAATGAACAGCTTCCGTACAGAATAAATGTCAATTTCATATTAAAATTCTGTACTGTCCTCCCAATTGCAAGGATGTGATGATCAAGGCTATACCCAATTGTAACCTACCAACCAAAGGTTATCCTATCTTTATGACTTAGGGCATCTATAAGTTGAAAGTCAGAAATATGATTTAATACCTTACATATTAGTTAAAGTACCACTTTTTATTGTGCCCTAATTTAATTATTTTTTTAGTGTTTTGCTACTTTTCGCGTCGTAACGTGGTAAAACGATGGAATTTTATTCACGTTAAAAGTTATTTAGGAACTTTCTAAATTAATGTAAACTCGGTTAAATTCTAAATAACTTCAAATAGATACAAAATTACGTTGTTTTGTTGTACTACAGCATTTCCGAGTCCCTTTTTGTGTGTTGAAATTTGAGAAATATTTGAAGATTGGTTTAATATTTGATAGTAAGTGCCTAAGAAAATGCTAAACCTAAAACCCTCTCCTTTGTTTGTTACCTGCCTGTTTCTTTTCACTTGTATTTATTTGTAACGAGCAGAATATAAACAAATTGTAGGAGAAAATCTTGATGTACCCATATCAAGCATTCCAGGCATGGAAGGCTTTCTCCGACGTCGTGACCTCCCGAGTTTCTGCCGGGTCGGAGATGTGACCGACCCGGACTTCCAGTTGTTTGTTGATGAAACATTGCAATCCTCTCGAGCACAAGGTCTAATACTCAACACACTTGAAGAGTTAGAAGGACCCATACTTGGCCATATGCGCTCTCAATTTCCGAAAATTTACACTATCGGACCGCTCCACACACATCTGAAGAGCAGACTCAAAGCACCAATATCTTCCAGCAGCCTATGGGAAGAAGACATGAGTTGCTTAACGTGGCTGAACGCGCAACCGTTGAGATCGGTGATTTACGTAAGCTTTGGAAGTCTTACGATGGTGACAAAAGACCAATTGATGGAGTTCTGGCATGGTCTGATAAACAGTGGGAAGCAATTCTTGTGGGTGATTCGACCTGATTCTGTTCTAGGAAAAAATGGGGAAACTGAAATTCCTGCAGAGCTGTTGGAGGGTACTAGGGAAAGAGGATACATTGTTGATTGGGTACCACAAGAAAAAGTCTTGGCTCACAAAGCCGTCGGTGGGTTCTTAACACACAGCGGGTGGAATTCGACTCTCGAGAGTGTTGTAGCAGGGGTGCCAATGATTTGTTGGCCGTATTTTGGAGACCAACAAACCAATAGTAGGTTTGTGGGTGAGGTTTGGAAACTCGGATTAGATATGAAGGATACGTGCGATCGAATCTTGATTGAGAAGTTGATAAGAAATTTGATGGACGAAATGAGGGAGGAGTTCAAGAAATCAACGGATCGAATGGCGAAATTGGCTAAGAAAACTGTTAGTGAAGGTGGATCGTCGTACTGTAGTTTGGACCGTCTTATTGAGGACATAAGACTAATGTGTGTAGATTGACTACATACTTTTATTGGTCAAACTTCAATTAATTACATCTCTCTTATTTGGATTTAAAAATGCACATTAACATACACTTGTTAACAATAGATGGAAATGACCAAAATATCCTCCTTATCATTTTTTTCCTTCTCTTCGTTCTTCTCTCTTAACACTGTCTAAAAACCGATCGCTCGATTGCAACATCCATAAAAACATACTTTGTGTTTGACTTCACAAATCTCAAATCACCAGATTAGCATTGAATCGTTGACTAATTATATTAAGGGTCAGTTACACTAATCTATTTTGATAAATACATAGATCTCCCTGAGATTTTTAAAATTATTTTTTACCTCCTTTGCTTTCAAATTATTATGCCAGTTACTCTCTCTGTTGTTAAAATCAATCAAATATTGTTAGTTAAGCTATTAAATTTTAAGTTGGGAAATTATTTTTGACGAAACAAACTGTAACATAATGTATATCACGTCTGTAATAGCTTATATTAATTTTTTGAGATTTTATAAAACTAAAATTGGGACAAAGTTTTTGAGATTTGTCCGAGTTTTAATTTTTAAAAGAATCTCAAATATTTAACATAAGTTATTTTGGGCGTGATAAGTATAATATTATAGTTTGTTTTATCAAAAAAATTTCTAAACATAATATTTCAATAACTTAACTAATAACATTTGATTGATTTTGATAGTAAAAAAAGTAACTGTATAATACTTTCAAAAGAAAAGGAGGTCAAAATAATTCTCAAGACTGAGGGGAGGTCGGTGTGTTAACCAGAAATCTCATAAGAGGTAGTGTAATTTACCGTTATACTAACCTTTTTCTTTAATGCTCTAAAGCTAATATTTAATGGTAAATTGGAGAGTTCAATAATCACTTTCAAAAAAGTCTAGAAATACAAATTATTCATGCACAACCGGACATAAATATGTTCATAATCGTTAAATGAACGTGAGTCCTTCATAACCATGTGAATCTCACGTGCATCCGAAAGTTCCGAACACATCTGTATTCAAATGTGCACCTATCGTTCGGTTCGAATTCACAAAAATGTTAAAAACCCAATTGGGAAATCTCAAATGAACCATTTGTTCCAATTATTTGAATATAATTCTAATTATTTTATTTAACGTAGGTCTTTACTCAAACGATACCATTATGTCATAGTTTTAATAATTACTTCCAATTTTTACAAGTTGGAAATAAAAATCTTCATTTATTTAAGCCAGACAGCGTAAAACCCAACACTAATCAGAAGGTTGGGTATTACAGTAACTTTATTATACAACTAGATCTGGCAAGAGGAATACATAGTACTAGCTGCTACTGCTTTGTGCCAGGAGGGGATGACTTGTGCTCTTCAATCTTCAAGGTAAGGTATAACCTGCAAATACAAACAATAAAAACTCAAAGGTTTTAAGAGCAATACGCGAAAATGTTGTGCACTAATGTTATACATCAAAATAACGTTATTTTGACATACAAACTATTATTTGAACAGTTGAAACAGTGTTCATGCAGTATTTTTTTATACCAAAATTATGTCGTTTTGCCACCTCCCTATTTCCAGCGAAAATAACACTTACATTGGATAGCAGAAAAATTATGAATAATTAGCGCAATTCCAAATCATATCACCCTAATGGCCTATTTCTTAGGAGTGAGTCCATTGTTCCCACATAAATATGACTATCTAGATTTGACATATGCGAGATTTGTTTGCATTCCGAATAAGATTTTCGAAAAACTATTTTATCTGAGGATAAAATTATCTCAGTACTCATCCTCATATTCAAACTTTATTTTTTTTTATTTACACAAATGTTATTACTAATTATGAACATATTATTATTAATTATAAAAATATCATCTACGTACTCATATATATATATATATATATATATATCATATCTCTATTCTTGAAAAATGTCCAAACAAATCATTTATAACTATTTACCACTTTGTAATAGATTTCCCAAATACTCATTCCTGAAAAATACCATTATTTTATTGTCTTAGACAAAGTTAGAACAACAGTAGAATGCTCCTTCATATTTATAAGTTACTTTTGCACAAATGTCTTTCAACACATAGAAGGGTACTTCTGCGGTTGACGCTATATTCCTAGCAATTAGATTCCAAATAACAAGATTCCTGCAAATTCTTTTCGATTCTGCCATTCAAACGTAATTGAGGATCCTGTTATGTACAGTGTATCCAAATGATGCCATTTTTTGCTCCCAAAATGATGCATCCGGACACCCAAGGCACCCTAGACGCAGGCAGTATTTTGGGCGCAGAAACGGCATTGTTTTGACACGACGTTTCAAAGGCAAAGCTAATAAAGAGAAGTAATTACCTCCACACTTATACCCAACAGGACGATCAGTAAGGTTACAGCGTTTGGGTATAGTGATGGCAGTTTCAGGCTTAATTCCAGAGGCTTTAGCAGTGTTAGAAAGCATAACAGCACAAAGGCAAGGAGGGTTCTGTCCCAATTTCTTCACTTGAGCGCAGCAACTGCTGGAAGGAGTAGCCGAAGCGTCAGTCGCCGCCGATGCACAAGGTGCCAGTTTGAAGGCTTCTGAATCCGGTGAAGATTTTCCACACTCACCGGCTCCATCTGCCCCATTGAAATAGGCAATGCCCAGAAACAGAGCAAACCCAACAACCCAAATGCACTTCATGTTTTGAGCTGCCATATTCTAGTTCAGTGGGATAATGTGTGGGAAGATGTGGGATTTTGTGTGGGTTTTATAGTAGAAAAAGAGTGGGAAAAATGAAGATAGAAGACAAAGGTGTAGTGGGGAGAGCACTAAAGGGAAATGTTTATTTGTTTGTGTTTGCAGCACTTGCTCCATTAATGGAGTTTCAGGATTATCTCCTAGGCAAATTAGCATTTGGTGTCAGCTTGGTAGAGACTATACGAAGGATGCGTTTGTTAGAGATTAAAGAAATGGTACAATACTATCACTATGAATACGGTTATTCGGATTTGTCATATTCAGAATTTATATATTTTCTTGTATTCCAAATATGATATCCGAAGACTATTTTATGTCATTGGAGGAGGATAAAATTATCCTACTCCCTTCTTCGTCCATACCGTATCCCCTTCTCTATCTCTTCTATTTTCAAAAATGTCTCTAGGAATTACGAGAATGGCATACACTTATTCATATATATCATATTCTCCTTCTTAAGAAATATTTAGACAAATCATTTATTTACTCACTCTCCTATAATGAATTTCTCTTCCACTATTCTCTTCCACTATCGCTTTTAAAATTTTAACCATTAACAAACGATCATTTGTCTCCAAAAACTAAGTGTTTATCTAACATACAAAGTATTGAACTTCAATAACAATTTCAATACATAACAATATTTCAAAATGACTTTGATGCACTTTAACTCTTACTTGATAAACCATGATAAGTCAAGAGTAAGTTGACAAGTGATAGTCATGTTATTAGTTCCATTAAATGAAAGTCCCTATTAGAAGCTTGGCAAAACTATGACTCCTAAAACTTTGGGCTTGTTTGTCAGGGGTCATACGATATTTTATTGCTTATTACTTTCAAGAGTCTTGCTAATTATTGTCTGATAGATGGTAGATAATATAAATATAATGACAAACAAACACTAATATCAATATACATTTTATGAATATCAATACGTTGTCATATCCAGGTGTGTTTATTTCTTTAGACCACCGATATAATATTCAGATACTATCTTATCTTCCTATAGGGGATAAAATTCACCTTTTTTCTTATTTATATCTTATCGTCCTTCTATATTCCTTTCTATTTACGCAAATACTATATATTATTTAATTATTATATCATCATAATTAATTACGATAATGACATCAACTAATTACTTATATCTATCATATCATTCTTCTTAAAAAAAAACTCATTCAAATCATTTATATTTATTCATCGCTCCATAATAAATCTCTCATTATACTATAGATCTCTTCTTATTATATCTACAACATCTTTCATTTGTGTCGAGGGTGAACGCATTTTTGACAGTTTTAGACTTCTTAACGAGAGAGTCGAAGGCCTCATATTTGTATCATATGTTGTCGAGACTAAATTGTTACTTTACGAGATTTCAATACGTAAACTCCTACAGTTAGTAATAGTAAGAAAATAGTGCAAATGACAGCCGAGTTGATGTCGACGAAGACCACCGAAATACCTGAAACCTATGTTAAATCCGCCACCTACTTTTGTAGTGAGTGGCAAAATTATCCCACGAACTGGAAGTGGAGGAAGCACCAGGGGGTGGATTTTATTGTTTATGGTATGCGTGGCTGTTTTAGGCCAATCCAACACTTCAGGCCTGCTAAAGTAATCACTCAATGTCTTGCAATTACTAGTATTTTATTTATTGTGCATCTACTTTTGTAATGAGTTTTTTTTTTTTAGTAAGACTTTAGGGTTTGGGGTGATCAATGTGAAAGATCACAAAGAAGATGATGAGTAGTTGCCTACGATGAACCCATTTGTTTGATTTCAAATGGGTAGAGCCACTCGCATTACACTGCTATTTGTTTGGTAGGACTTGGGAGTAGTTGTGCACAACAACGTCTGATGTTGTAATGGCGTAATCAGGACTTGAATTTTGATGGGTCGAAATTTTTTTGTTGAAAAAGAATGAGGCCAAAATATATAATTTTTAAAAATTATATCTAGGTTCTAAATTTTTTTTAAAATTTTGAGAGGGCCCGGACCGGTTATAACGTGGTTCTCCCACTGATCTGTTGTGTCAAAATTGGATTCATCTCAAGTACTGTGATTTGATCCAAACCGTCCTTTTTCTTTGTTTAGTTTCCAGTTTGGGGAAAGGAAAGCAGCATTTGAAAGAGAAAATAAGTGGACACTTTCCTTAATTACTTCTCCTTTCATGTTCCCTCTCTCTTTTCATTTGCTATTTTTAGTTACTTCATTGCTTTCCTTCCTCTTCTCTTTTAAGAACAAACAAGGAAAAGTTACAAGTAAAACCCTGTCATTTTTCTTCCTTTATCTAGGAATACAAAACAAAAAACAAAAAAAACTTTTGCTAAGACTAGAAATAGCTGACCAATAGCATGATCAAGCGTTGCGACTTGTTCCAAACCCTCACCCAAAATTCTTAGTCAATTAACTTAACTACTTAAGCAATATTATCATATGCGCACACGCAACCTCACCCTCCAATCACTTTTTTTCTCCGTACTCCACCACTCTCATTCACACTCTTACTCCATCACTTATCAACACTTAAATTTCACCGTCTCTCCCACTCAACCATTGTCTCACTCAACTCCACACTCATATTCCATGACCACTCATGTCACGCCCTCACTTTTAAATAAAGTAGAATAATATGAACTATTAATAAAAATCTCACAAATCTCATAAGTAAACCCAAAACATTCATTCATGGTACATCGATAAGTTCAAAGTTTGAAATGTTACATAAAAAGGGCAATATCTGGCCCAATATACATAAAGATCACAATAGAAGTTTAAACATTTTCCCTTTTTGATAAAAAGAATAGACAATAGAAGTTACAACATATTTTTTTAAAAATAATATTTTATAAAGATGCAAAATAAATTCTTCGTATGAGCTTCCAAAAGATGAATGCATCACTGCACGCAAGTCAAACAATCCATGCTAATGCACTGGAATAATATTACCTGAAAAGAAGGAAGGATTGAGCTATAAAATCTAGTAGAGAAATCTATACAATATCGAAGGATATGAATAAGGTGTCATAAGACATGAATAACAAGGGCAAAAAGGACATTCTATAACTCAAAGTATAGATATTCAAGAATAATATATTCATCAATTAAACAAATCCAACTCATTATCTAAGTAAGCCATCATCTCATTCTAGCACCCATTATCTCGTATTATGTCGAAATCGTGTGTTCATTCGTTTCTCCTAGCACACTCTCAAAGGACACTAGTAATATCACGTCATCTCTTAGTACACTCCCGAATGACGCTAGTAAAGTGAGCTCATCTCCAAGCACACTCCCAAAGGAAACTAGTAACGTAGGGTTATCTAGTAGCACACTCCCGATGGAAGCTAGTTATATTGTATTACCCCCTAGCACACTCCCGATGGAAGCTAGTAATGTTGTATTACCCCCCTAAAATACTCCCGAAAGAAGCTAGTAATGCTGTACTATCCCCTAGCACACTCCATAATTAAGGAAGCTAGTAACGTTCGCGTATTGGTCATGTGTCAATATTCGTTAAGTATTTAGATTCAATATCCCTCCATTTTATTGTTCCAACAAGTTCATTTGATCCTATAATCATGATGAAAACTCAAGAATTAAAGCATAGAATAAATCTCATCAAACATCTCAGGCTTGCCTGGACGGACATAGATAGGTCATCCGGATAAGATGTAAAATTTCAGAATACAAGAGATGCAGCAAACAAGCATGTTCAGACATAGATGGGTCATCCGGATGAGATGTAAAATTTCATAATACAAGAGATGCAGCACACAGGTCTGTCCGGACGGGCATAGATGGGTCATCCGGATGGTCGGGGAAGAACAGCAATACGAAGAATATCTGCAGGTCTGAAATTTAACATCCAACTTTTCAATGGACGATCAAGGCATGAAATATGGTTCACAACAAGTCATAATCACTCAAAAAAGATGAGAAATTCCTACCTCAAGCTTCAAAATGCAAAATCCAAGCTCCAATAGTAAGCCCTAAATTCAAATGTTGAAAACTCTTGAAATAAAGCTCATCCAAGCAAATACACGCTAAATAGCTTCAAAGATCAACGGGTTATGAAAGGTTCTTGAAGAAATCAAAACTTGGAGTAAGAAATTTTAGTGAAGGATGTGAGAGAGTGCGTACAACGTAGAGAGAGGCAAGTAAATGTTGTTTTGTTTTGGGGAAAAATAAACATATGATTTAAACATAAACCAGCCGATATGTTACACTTACCCCCTCTACATTACAAACATGCTAACTTCCCATAACTATCTTTCCATTACACAATGACCCCAAATTATATAATTATGCATAAATACAATACTCAATCATTTCCTGAACATTAATATTAAAAACAAAAAAAATTTCGGGACTCTACAACTCACACTCAATATCACCTTTGTATATATCCATGCAATCATAGCCGTTTTATACTACTTACCTCTCTCTATCTAAAACAATGAGTTGTGACATTTTTTCCCATATCAAAATTCTACATAGGTTATCTTAAGTATATAAAGAGCCATGTATGCTACTCCTAATAAGTTGGACTTAAGTATTTTTTACCTAATTAGGCTCCAATAAATTATTGAGTCAGTGATTTACACGAGGCGTTACTGATAGTATCACAACAACCCATATACATGATCAAGTGAGGTCAAAAACTCGTGTGACCACTAGGAAAAATACTCATGAAATATCGTGGTGACTGATCACTACAAAAAAAAAAAAACCCGTGAAATTTTGTGATGAGTACTCCAGTGCTCACTCCCTTGCAAGGACGTGAGGTCTTAAAGATGAGGAGATTGTGACACTTCTTCCCACATCGAAAGTCTGCAGAAATCATGTATGCTACTATTAAGACCCGTGAAATATCGTGATGACTTTGGTCACTAGAGAATAGACCCGTAAAATACCGTGATGACTCACTTGTTCAACCCCTCGCGAGGGCACGAGATTTTAAATATGGGAAGATTATGACACTCCGTCCCACATCAAAAGTCCACGTGGGTAATCTTGAGTATATAAAAAATCATGTATGCTAGTACTAATAACTTAGACTTAAACATTTTGGACCACATAGTTATAATCCAACAAGTTATTGAATTAGTGATCTACATGGTGCGTTACATGAGTCTCCTCTCCTCTCTCTCTCTCTCTCTCTCTCTCTCTCTCTAAATCCTAATTATTGTACTTTCAATCTCTAAGTTTAAACATAATTGTTGTACTCCCAATCTCTATGCTCCGATGTACTCCAAGAAGCTTCAATCCAACGGGACAACATTACCCACTAGAGTTACCTTAACATCTGTTGGCCACCAGCCAAATTATATAAGAGGTAAATACCGAAAACCACACTTCTTCATGATCACATTTTTCATGAATAAATGCATGTTTTAATGATTAAAGTCCTATATAGCACCTTAAAATGTTAGTCTACGAGCCGGTTGGGCCCGGATGAAAGAAATTGGAGAAAAACTCCCTTCTATAATAAAAACACTATGCAGTCGGCCTCTCGTTCAGCTACTACTCCAGCCATCCTATTCGACCACTGCTCAATCACTAGCGGCCCACCGTTCGACCACGTCTTTCGACCACTGCTTTACCATACTGTCCAATCTTTTGTTTGGTCATGTCGTTCAGTCACACATGTCGACCACTGTTAGTCCATAATATTCGGCCACTGCTAGACCACACTGTTTGGCCACTGCTCGGATGTTTTTCAACCATATCCTTCAAACACACAATTTGGCCACTACTCGGCCCACTGTTCGGTAAAATTGTGACCCTGGTTTACACATATGATTGGTTTTGACCCCCCCCAGATTCACATGTCTATTATATGTTGAATTTATGAATTATTTGCATGAAACTTATGTGAAACTTAGCACGCAACGGATTATGTATGAGCCGTACTATGGCTTAAGTTGTATTATGTTTTGAATTGTACTGTGTGTCAGCAAATAAGATAATTAGAACTTCGGCTACAGAGAACCAGAATTAAGTTGGAGGGGCATGTGGAACGGGCATAATGAATGGAAGCATAGTGTATAGGAACATGTTGCAGGGGAATTTGGTGTATGAGAACATGGCGTATGGGAACTTAATTCTTGTAAGCATAAGCATATGGAGATCAGTATACTGGAGCATTGCAGGGTAGATTGAAAATCAATAATTGAATTTATAATTTAAGAATTGTTAACTCAAATATATCTCTTACTTGTTTATTCTGGCACTGAGTGTCACAACTCACTACTACTACGTTATCCATGGTAATCCAACGTCAGACAAAGATGGATTTCTCAAGGATTTAGCTGTTGAAGCAGTTAAGAGAGAAGATATGTAAGAACCATAACTTTGTAAAGTATTTTCCTTTTCTAAAAATTCTGGTGTTAGATTTCGGATAGAAAGCTTCGAAGTTATTTTTTTGTGCTAAACTCATATCAGTTTAATAAAATTTCTATGTTATCTTTCATTAACGAATCAAATTTTGGAGTCGTTACAAATCTCTATTTTTTTGTTCTTTAATTAACTTTTTTTCGTATTTGTTAATTTTACGTCAATTTTTTATGAAATTTGTCTTGACAAAAAAAATTTAAAAAGTAAAAAATATAATCGGAAATTTGGACAAGTTTATTAAAAGACAAAAAATAATCCAAAAATACACATTTTTTTAAATTAACAAATGCAGTTTTTTTAAAATAAAGACAAGAATAATCCAAAACACAACACTACATTAAGAACTAATCAATTACAAATAAGAACTATAGATCATAATCAATTTTACAAACAACAACTTATCTATTATATTTTTTGCCTAAGATCTCTCTCTCTCCCTCTCCCTCTCTCTCTCTCTCTCTCTCTCTCTAAGAAGCAGGCAATTCAGCACTTCTGTTTGGACCTGAGCCTAACCCTGCTGCTGGATTCCCATAGTTCTTCACTTTAGCTTCGCCACCAAGATAATTTGTCAACGCTCTTTTCACCCCAAAACCACCACGAGAAGGCTTGTTGCTGTTGCCACTAAGGAACGGAGTTCTGTCCCCTTTTGCAGGGCTGCTAACCTGCGACACTTGAGCCGGCGAGAAATTTGATGTGGTAATAATGCCAGTTCTACGAGGTGGGGTGCCTGAGATGGACACTGAATATGGGACTGGTATTCTCTTGTGATCAATCATGTTGACTGCAGCTACCGACGAAAGCCTATCAGAATGCCTAGTTAGATCATCTACATGTAAGAGATCGTCGATACGTGCCACGATATTAAACGCCACGCTTTCCAAAACTCTCGAGTAGCTCTCCAGTATCGATTTCCCAACATCCTGAAATGTAGGAGAACGAAAAACAAAGAGATAAAAACTATGTAGAACAGTAGAAGCTAATGATATGGAGGTGGAAAAATGACACTAGGACTGTGTTTGGACCAAGGATTTGTGGACCCATTGGTGGAAAAATCATGTTCAAACATATGATATAGAAGCGAAAGAGTTTGATGGGGCAGTGTTTGGATCTTCACAAATCCAAGATCCAAACAGAGCTTAAGAACAAAAGTTTTGAATGTATGGAAATGTGAACCTTGTTGTATAGTATCTTGCTAGTATCCAAAGTAGTCTGGGTTAGAGCAGGGAATCGCTGTTTCAAGCAAAGGAGGAGGCTTTCAGCTCTTTCTACAGCCAATACCCTCTTATCTCCATCAACCATTAGTTCCTTCACCATCTCCCAAGAAGATTTTGCAGAAGAGCGATTCATATTATTGATGGGTTTTGAGTGGTGGATTCGTCTACGCCATACGTGTATTGATGCCTCCACCCGGTTTGCAAGCTCGAGAGCGATATGTTCCGTGGAAAGGTCAAGGCAATCGAGCAAGCACTCTGAGGAGAACTGATCTGAAGTGATGTACCGGTATATAAACTCCCCCAAGCAAGCTCTCCCATTCTAAAAATCAGGAAACAAATGATGTAAGATTCTTTTGTATATTTGATGGAATCAAGCATGAAAGAATCATGCTAATTTCTATGCAGATCTAAATGGTGTTTCTATCAAAGCTTTTGAGAAGCAGCTTTTGGAATCTAGCTCTCCAAAAGCTATGTCAGTGTGTTTGTCACAAAAGCTGATTTTGAAGACCAACAATTGATGCTTTTGGATTCGAATTTCAAATTCAGCTTGTGCCAATCCAAAAGTTTTGACACACCCCCTTGCTAATATGTTTTGGTACCAAAAGTCATTCGAGCAATTCATGAAAAAGTTAAGAACAATCTTGCATTGATAACGTGAAGTAAATTGCGGGAGAAGTTTATTAAATTTCAAACCTTTGGAAGCGCTTCCAAAAATGAATCAGGAACTTCCATTTCAGCTAAAGAAATACTGTTGAGAGCCATAGCAGCTTTTAGTATCTGATTCACCCATTCGCGCTTGTGACTCAATTGCTTCCTTGAAGATTCAGGGAGCCCACCTGGGGGGACACGTGGCACGGGAAGCCACCATTTCCCCTCTCGCCTCTGAATGGGCTTACAGAAAGAGGCTGAACCGTCGGCATCTGGAGCTATAATCCCTTGATCAACATACCAAAATTCTGTTTCGCTAAAACTATCCAGTGTCTCCTGTTATAGGGAAAACAATATCTTTTATTCTTCGAAAGGGCTTTACAAATAGAGTAGTGAATCAAGAAATAAGGAATGCTGAGCCTTACAAGGAGCATGTTATCTAGTTTACGAAGAGCTGGGAGATGGATGAAAATATCTGACCGCGGTCTGCAGGTCATGACCTGAAGAGCACATGCAAAAACATATCAAGAATCTAGTGCTCATGATATAATTCCCCAGAGGCCAAAGCCAGCTTCTTTAACTAATTACCTTTCATCGATCTCTACTTGTTACAGCCCATCACTTTCTTTTTAATTAAGTAAACTCCTTCATTTTCTATTTATCTTTATCATTTTTGGTACCATTTATTGTATGCTCTAGACACTATAGGAAAACATGCTAACGTTTCTCCTTCGCCTGATGTTCGAGGCGAGTTCAGCTGAGCTCGTTGTGACAGTTTCTTTCTTATGTGTCAGATGGGAAGAACTAATTTTGGTTTTGAATGGGCCTAACAAACAAACAAAATAAAAAAAAGACAGATGTATGTACTAAGAGTTACTTTCACATGAGCACATGAAACAGATTATATGAGTAAGGTTATTCCTGGAATGATGTGAAGAGAAGTGAAACTTCCGTTCGCTTCGTTGCCTATCCATCACGGTGTATAGCTTGATGCCCTCTTCGCTGTGGACGACTTATCTAAGGTTTTATAATTTCTCTCCCTCTTCTAGATTGGTGACCTGTATAGAAGGAAGAGAGCAACTGACTATATCTACAAAAAAGTGCTTTATTTCCAGGTGAGCTTGAGTTCGCAAAATGATTCTTTATGGACCGGGTGCAGGCAGATTTGTCTCTTGTATCCTTAAGGTTTCTGCAGACTGGTCATTATACAATAGGCCTTCTGGCCATTTCACATAGATTTCTTTTCGAACGAAACACTTCAATTGGCCTCAGTTATCTATGTTACGTTTCGAATACCAATTGAGAAGAAAAACCAAGTTGCACAATAAGCAACATATAAAATTTAGGCTACTGATAAGATTACACCTACCTCAAGCTTACTGCCATCAGCAAATGTTTGCCAAGAAGGTCTTAACTCAACGATTTGATCGCTAACACAAAGAAGCCATTCCATCTCTCTTCGCCACAAAGATTTCTTTTCGGAAGGCAAAGGTTCCAATCTCCAGAGTTGCCCAAATACAGTACCTAACATTAAGGTACAACAAGCATAAGTAGAGGACCAAAATGAAGGAATTGCAAAAAAAGGACTACTGAGTGTAAGCAAAAAGCATTTCCAATCAAACCCAAAGCCACAGAGAGAGAGAGAGAGAGAGAGTAGTACCACACAGATTTGTGATGGCATTTGATATGGCCAAGGCTGAGGAAACCCCTTTACCACTCCCTGACATGTCTTCACCAAGCAACAATTTCGCAAACCTCTCCTTCATCATGTCACCTTCTACTCAGTTCAACAAAGAAAAGGTCAAATGACAAAACAAAACAAAAATGCCCAACTCCACAACTTGAAAATTTTCAAATTACAGAACTCTGTGTGTGCGCGCGCGTGTGAATAGGAGGGGGGAAAACGACATTCTAGCGAAATTGTTAACCTTACTAAGAGCATCTCCATGGCAGCCAATTCATTGCCAAAGCTAAAATTTGGGTTTATGTCTACAGCATTCAACTGCAAGAGGTAGTTAATTCCATCACCAAATTAGAGCTTTGGCAAATCTTGAGCTAAATGTTCCAAATCTCTCCTTATGGGACCCTTTTTCTTCATTCCCATGGAGCAACATTGTCAAATGATGGTATTTGGGCCCAAAAAAAAAAAAAAAATATATATATATATATATGGAGAGAGAGAGAAATGTCATTTGGGCTCTAACCATAATGCATCATTTTGCTTCGCAGAAATTTTTTTTACCACAACGACATCATAATTTTACAGGATTGTTTTCTTTTGACACTTTCCTCCTTTTTCTCGGCAACCAAACAGGAGTTTAGAATTCAGAGGCAAAAAAGCACAAGGACTAACCTGAAATTTCCGAACCCAGTTTCTTCACCTTTGAATTATCCAAATGGGTTTTGTTTTTACCGTCAGAAATCGAGGATTTTCGCACATGGGATTTGCCAATGGGCCAACCCAATGGAGCCGGCAAAGAACACTCTTTACCCTTTGGTACATCCGCCGAAGCATCAGAGCTCGAACTCCTTGAACTTGTGCTGCTGTCAGTAGCCGATTCCGTTCCGCTGCCATTTCCTGCAAAAAATTCGAACCCGTCCTTTTTCTTACTCCTCTGTGCTGAGGTTCCCATTTGATATTCTCCTGGAAAATAAATCAAGTTTCTTGGGAAAATCTGGTCGAAACACGGAAAAAACCTAGTGATTTGAATATGTTTGTACTAGCTAATGATTCTTGTTTGATTCCAGCTTGTGGCTTTGAGGTTCTTGATTCTCGGACTTGGGCTTTGGTTCTGTATACTGGGAAGAAGCATCGTCATTGAAGACTTCAAAATTTGAAGAAATCTTTCAGAGGAGAGAGCAATGATTAATAGAGGTCACATGATGTTTTCTTCTGAGATGGAGGCCTCACTCGGCTTTTTCTCTCTCTCTCTCTCTCTCTCT
>JABCMJ010070652.1:0-10372 GCA_014822125.1 Arbutus unedo
TTCTTAGTTTTTAGGCACGTTTCCCTTAATGGCATGCGCATGCATGGAGGTTATTTGTAATTCTATTTATTTTGGTTAGAATTTGAATAAGGGGGACATCAAATATTATCTATCTATCTTTTCCGATCTCTCTCTCTCTCTCTCTCTCTCTCTCTCTCTCTCATTTGGGTTCAAATCATATCAGTGGCCCAGTGATTTAAGGTGGTTATTGGGATCGGATAGATGGATAAAGTGAAGAGTTATTCTATTCCATTATTCTATTCCATTTAGTTGAACAAGAATAATATCAGGTTGAGACGGGTTATATAGGGTAAACCTAATAACCCTAACCTAATGAAACCAAAAGACTATGCTATCCTTATAATAAAAGATAGATAAAAAATGGGCACTTTCACAACCCCTCAAACTCAGGATGCGAGGGCCAATGTTTCAAGTAAAAAATGAAACTGAGTAGCTGTGTGAGTCTTCGTAAAGAAATTAGCCAACCAAAGTGAGGACAAAGGATAGAGCACTACTAAAAGTCGATATTGTAAGAGCTGTTGGAGAACTGAGATTGCTCAGGCCTTGCACATGAGGTACAATCGAGGTTGTCAGAGGCTGACAGAGGTTTGGCGATGCTAGACGAGATCGGGAGAGGGACGAACTGAAAGAAAATTATAGGAAACATAGTCAAACAACATAGATCCTATAAAAACTGCAGGTGCGAAGACTATAGAATTTCGGCGAGGGTCGTTGGATATGCGCTAGTGGTTGCCGAGGGTTTTGTCTGGTGCAAATAGAGAGAACGATCCAGATCCAGTGAAAGAAGAGGAGTCAACTGGTGCAAAACAAATGTAGATGCTGATCCTAAAAACCCTAAACTTTGTGCAAATTGAAAAAGATCGCTGCAGATCTAGAGAAAATGATGCAGATCTAGAGAAGTGCAGGCAAAA
Source organism: Arbutus unedo (assembly GCA_014822125.1). Lineage (NCBI taxonomy): Eukaryota > Viridiplantae > Streptophyta > Magnoliopsida > Ericales > Ericaceae > Arbutus > Arbutus unedo. The sequence continues at coordinate 933 of JABCMJ010070652.1, forward strand.
GGAGTCGAAGCCAAACATATCGGGTTAAAAAGTCCCGAACAAAGCAGATCTTAGGTTCGAACAGTCTCTGGAACAACACCCCGATGAACAATATCGCGATAAATAGTATGAACAGTGCCGATGAACAGTTACAAAACAAGCAATGGTCCGATGGAAGGAAGCAAGGACCAGACCGCTCGTCAGTGAACTAACATCAGATAGGTCTTAACTTATGGCTCTAATAGTAGGATAGATAGAAAAAGTGAAGAGTTATTCTATTCCATTCAATTGAATAAGAATTATATAGTATTGAGACAAATTATATAGGCTAACCGTAATGAGACAAATAGATTATGCTATCCTTGTAGTATAAGATGGACAAAAAATAGGTACTTTCACAGGATCAACTGTCTGCCCAGAGATCTACTGTTCGACCACTCGAGGTCTTAACAATTTTTGTTTTTCACTAGTACACAGGTACATAGACGGTACTATTGGATCCTATTCTGGATTTGCTTGGGATCTGAGTTTTTGGTTGGTCTGCTTGTTTATATTGCTGTTTTTATGCTTTTCATGATTTCATCCAGACTGAATTTTTCTCACTTGGTCTTTTTCCTCAATTATTTTCTGCATGCTTCCATGTATGCTGCAACTTCCATGTATTTAATTGGTCTGTACAAGAAATGTGTGTTTCTTGTAACTTCTTGAAGGAGAAGCTACTGGAAGATTTGGCTCCTTTCAGTGTTCAATCTCAAGTATGAAAAAAATTAAACATAAGAAGGAAACGTGAGTGATGATGAGTGAATAAAAAATGTGAATGAAGATCAAAGGATAAATAACATAATCATCAATAATCTGTTTGGGTGGTTGTGCAGGGAGTATACTGAGTGGAGGTGGAAGTACACCTCTTCTAAATGCTAGTGCTGAAGATTGGGTTAACATGGTGAATGAGTTTCAAAAGGGATCGTTATCTAGCCGCTTGGGGATTCCAACTATTTATGGGATCGACGCTGTTCATGGACACAATTCTGTCTTTAATGCTACAATATTCCCCCATAATATTGGACTTGGAGCCACCCGGCAAGTAGAGAACTTAGTTTCTTTTCATGAATGCTTTCGTTGTTATAGATTCTTAATTTTTCTATGCTCCTGGTCTGACAAGTCTTTCGTTAAAAAATATTGTATGCTTCTTGCTCTTAAATATTCTAGGTATCTAGCCAACTCAAAATGGTTCTATGGAAGGAGACAAACTTCTTGCTTTTTCTAAGTTCATTGTTACTTTTGTGTCAAATAGCAGTGTCAGTTTAATCAATGCTGATTTAAATTAAGTGTTGCAAAAAATAAAAAAGAAGCATAATGTTAACACTTGGAACTCATTTACTGCACCAGGGATCCTGAACTTTTGCGTAGAATTGGCAATGCTACTGCTCTTGAAGTCAGGGCCACCGGAATCACCTATGTCTTTGCTCCTTGTATCGCAGTAAGTAACCACACTACACCAACCACTAGGCCAACCTGAAACTGAATTCTTTGGTTTCTGAGGTTTCAATTATTTGATGGAACCCTTTTGCATAGGTTTGCAGAGATCCTAGATGGGGAAGGTGTTATGAGAGCTACAGTGAGGATCCCAAAATTGTTCAAGAAATGACAGATATCATATTTGGGTTACAAGGCGAAATACCAAGTAGTTCGCTCAAGGGAGTTCCATATGTTGCTGGAAGGTATGGAGTCTATTGAGATTATGCTTTGCTTGTGGAAGTTTTGTCGAGTTATTATTCAGTATTCTTCTTTTCCTATTGGGCTGATTCTAGTATCCTCAGAGTTAATTAATGGCTGAGGTACTTTGGATTTCAGCTGATCTATCTATTCTAGGACAATTGTCACTTATCCAAAAGGAATAACATTAGTAACTCACTGCATATATGTGCGTATCTAGCCTTATGTTCTTGTTTATGATTTGAGTATTTGTTGTCCTTATTATGATGTATCACCAATAGTAAATCATGGAATTAAATACCTCTTTAACTACTAAAATGCCCATATAATTCAAACTGGTTTGTTGGTCTTCTCCCTTTTCTGCCCTCTACTAATTGTTTGGGCAGGAACAAGGTTGCAGCTTGTGCAAAGCATTTTGTGGGCGATGGTGGGACATCCAAGGGTAACAATGAAAAGAACACGGTAATGGACAAACCCGAATTGCTAAGCATTCACATGCCTGCCTATATTGACTCAATCAGTAAAGGTGTCTCAACAATCATGGTTTCCTACTCTAGCTGGAATGGTGAAAAGATGCATGCCAACCGCGATCTAATTACTGGATATCTCAAGGGCACGCTTAAGTTTAAGGTGAAATAACAGTTTCCATGGTGTTAGTTTTTAGTTTGGTTAATTGTGTTTGTAATTTCATAGAGGTGATCTGTTGCTTATAGAACTGAAAATAAGGTTGCCCATTTGTGTGGATCCTTATATTAGCAACTTTGTAAACATGTAACTCTGGTGGTTTGATTTGACCTCTAACATGCATTATGAAAACTTCATAAGATGAATTGGCTATTGGTTTTCTCCGTATGTTTGATCTATCTTACTTTGTCACGTCCTAGTATGTGTGGTTTGATTTCAAATTGTGTTTGAATGCTTCCATTGCAATTTCTGTGGCATTGAAGTGCATATTTGATACCTGAAATGGGCTATTAAGTAAACTAAGGGCTTTATGCAATTTGGTTGTAGATGATCATTTGTATGTCTTGTACAAATAGCTGACATTACTATTAGATGGCTTTCACTTAAGTGGTTATAGGCAGATATAAATTTAAACGTGGTAAAATACAATGGATCATCCATTGACAGATTACTTTTGTTATTCAAACAAATCTAAAGGGAAAAAAAGGTAAAGCTAGTAACAGAAGTTGAAACTAGAAATGTATTCTTAATTAATACAAATCACCTTCCATTCTATCACGTATATCTCAGGCTATGCCGTATGCCGTAATTTTGTCATGGTTACTGCACTGTCTAATCATTCGGAATGTCAGGGTTTTGTTATCTCTGATTGGGAAGGCATTGACAGGATCACCACTCCACCTCATTCAAACTACACTTACTCTGTTCAGGCTGCTATTTTAGCTGGTGTCGACATGGTTAGTGCATCTTATCTTCATGGACAATGTCTACTTATATCATAGCATTTGTTTTTGTATTAAGCCTCCAGTTTAGTTCATAGCAGCTGTTGGTATGTAATTGTAATTTACTCAAGACCGCTCTTGGAATTACAGGTCATGGTTCCATATAAGTATACAGAGTTCATTGATGATCTTACCTACCTCGTGAAGGACAAGGTTATACCGATGGATCGTATTGATGATGCTGTACACAGGATTTTGCTAGTTAAGTTCACAATGGGTATCTTTGAGAACCCTTTTTCCGATCTCAGCCTCATTGATGAGGTTGGAAGCGAGGTCAGTTTGTGTTCCATTAAGATGTTTCAAATTTGTCAACGTTCAAAGTATTGGTCACTCCACTGATGAATTTGGCTTTTGAATCGACAAACTTACTATCACAATAACTAAAATTCAGTTCTATAATGTAGCTTTTTCCCCCTTAGATGGTTTAAATAAAGAATTTTCTAATGTTTTATTGGATCCTGTGCCTTATTATTCGTAGTATTGAAAAAGGAATCATTCAAATTCTCGTCAATGATGCAGTGCGCAAAATAAATGTGACAAGTAATTTGAGGTCCCTTTACTTGACAGGCACATAGAAACTTGGCAAGGGAAGCTGTGAGGAAGTCGCTTGTGCTTCTGAAGAATGGAAAAAGTGTAGATAATCCCTTATTACCCCTTCCTAAGCACGCATCCAAAATTTTAGTTGCAGGTAGCCATGCTGATAATTTGGGTTATCAAAGTGGTGGGTGGACGATCACTTGGCAGGGATTTAGTGGCAACAACTACACCACTGGTATGTTCACTTAAATTATTTCAATTTATCAAAAAGCTAGTGCATGTTTACTTAGTTGGATCATAGCGATGAAGTTTGGTTTTGCAAATTACTAGCAGCTAGAGCTACTTTGAATGCAACAGTCTGGTGGGAGTTGCAAATCTTTTCACAAAACGTATTGAAAAGAAAGCATTGGCTAATAGAGAAGCAGAAAGGAGAATGAGAAACATTTGCATTTTTGCGTCCAATGTTAGTCAAAATGATCCGGAATTGGTGGTGGCACCAAGATTACATAAAAATTGTTGTGATTATTGTATCCTTCGATTGGACATACTGAGGGAATTCCTTGAAAATAGGATTGTGGCTATGAGCTGCTTTGGTCCACCTCTTTTTGTGTTGCTCTACATTTTCTTCTGACGAACCCTGGATGACAGGTATAAACAAGAGATTAAAAGGAGAACTTTGAATAATACGTAGTCTCTTAACAGATAAATTTTGCTTTATGACAAATGGTCTTCTCCTTTCTAGTTGTGGCTTTTACTTTCTGAAGTTCTTCGAGCCTGCCTTGTTTTCTCATTAGCTGTAGTTCATAAGAGAGCAACCTGACAGGAACTTCTTATCAACTTACTTGCCATGACAAAGTTCGTTTTCATTGGACAGGAACCACCATCCTTAATGCCATAATTTCCACTGTCGACAGGACCACGGAAATCGTCCACCTTGAGACCCCTGATGTCAACTATGTCAAGTCAAGCAACTTCAGTTATGCTATTGTTGTTGTCGGCGAGTACCCTTATGCTGAGACTGCAGGGGACAGCCCAACTCTCACCATAGCAGATCCTGGCCCAACTATCATCCGCAATGTCTGTGGGGCTGTCAAGTGTGTTGTCGTCATCATATCTGGTCGACCACTGGTGATCGAACCTTTCATTTCCTCAACTGATGCAATGGTGGCAGCCTGGTTACCGGGCACTGAAGGCCGAGGCGTGACTGATGTCCTCTTTGGGGACTACGGATTTTCTGGACAGCTTTCTCGAACATGGTTCAGAACTGTCGATCAACTCCCGATGAACGTTGGGGATTCAAACTATGACCCACTCTTCCCTTTTGGATTTGGACTGACAACTAAGTCGATAGTTGCAATTAGGTAACTATAATCTATCAATTACCAACTGGGAGCATGATGATTTATTTAACTCCATTTTGTTTTATCTTTCTAGAATTTTCTTTGCTATTGTTGTTGAGGGGTCATGGAAGCACTAAACAAGGTTGGTGTGTGTTCTGTAGGTCGATCTCAGCTGCTATTGGTGGGAGGCCATATTTAGTCATCATTCTAATTGCTGTGCTTACCAGTTTGTATTCTACAGAAGTATTTCAAAGTTGAAATAGCCACGATCAGGATAGTTGAAATAGAATGCCCAGTGGAAATTTGACAAAACCCATCTGCGTTGTATGAGTGATTTGATAACAAATGGATGATGTTATAGAGGCTTCTAACAGGTATGTACGTCAGTTAGCAAAATATTTCATCAGATTTTACCCTTCAACTTCCCTACCATCATGTACTATTGAATGCTAAACATCTCTTTTTCAAGTATGTTCTTATTATCTGTTTAATAATGTGCAATAAGCGCATTAATAGAGGTTATTATAACATCAACAAAAGGGAGAGAGAAGCTCCGCTGTTGTATTGAAGAACAAAGAACATCTCAAATAAAAGTTCCTGGCATTCACACCTTTTGGTTTTATTGTAAAGTTCAATGTGGAATAAGCACGGCATCTTGTATAACCAATACAAAAAGTTCCAATAGAACACCTAAAGAGCATATACGATTTTAAATTAAATATATGTCTTTGTTGTGGATGGACTGTTTGTATTTTGATGAAACTCTTACCCATGTAGAATCTCATACTTCGATTTTGGATTCTCCCCCCAGAGAAGAACTAATTGTACCGAAACAAACAATTAGGGGGTGCTTGGCAGGGGAATTGGAAATTTGAGCACCACCATGCTGTTTTATATGGGAATAATTCAATCCTCTTCATTTGTAGACGTTTAGGACACTGAGGAGCATTTTACTTCATCAAGTAATGAACTGAATGGTAAAACTCTTACGGTTCAGGTTCACCACTAATTGATATCAAAATAAATGCTAGCTTGAACTGATACATTTCCTATTAGATGACTGAGAGCTTCCTAAGGCCTGTGTATGTTTTTAGTTAATTTCTCAACTGTAAATTCGTTTCACTTCTGCATTAGGCATTATGAATGCTTTGTAGGAGCTTTGTGACCACTTTTTGACCCCCCTCAGCTTGCCTTTACGCAGGAAAACTAGTCTGGTGCCGGATTTCGAAAGGTGGATAGATCAAGGAACTTAAGCCATAACAAAAGTGTAGCGCCAGAAAGCCGAGACCCTTTGGATTGGCAATTCCATTAGCAAACCACACAATTCTTGTATCCCGATTATCGGGTTGTAGTTTTTTTAAATCTCTTAGACGCTCTGTATAGAAGCTATGTGGAAAGGAAGCATTTTAAACATGCAAGAGTGTTTGAGTGCGGTTGAATAGTGGCGTTATGATCCAATGCATCATGAAACATCTTTGGAGTTCATCGAAACAATAGAGTAGTCATTTGGGAAAAGCCTTAGGTTGAAAATCTAATTTGTGGGGCTACAACTTTGTGTGAAATAAAATCCTTCAATTCAGACGTTTACTAGGTCAAAACGGGTTTACAAGATGAGTCAGAAATGCTTAGAATTGTTCCAGCTTTATGGAATTCCATCGAGCGGATATCGGGCAAATTATCCAGCGGGTTATACTATTTTAAAATTGATAGATCGAGTTGGGGCACCTACCGGACATTATAAATATGCAGGATTTTTATATTTTGACCTACCCAACATTGTACTTTCTCTCCCTTGTGTGAAAAACATCCCTAAACGTATATGGAGAGTGAGAGTGTTTCTTTGATAATTCTTGGAAATTAACTTAGATCTATGGATCTTGAAGCACATTGAAGATCTTCAAATGAGTTTCATTTTATGTTTTTACTTTGATTTGAGGAAAGCCCTGGAGTGAGAACCTAGGAAAGATAAAGTCATTCAGTGGATCTCCGGGAGGCAAATGGAAGAGTTATGGATTCAAGGCAATGATGGTCAAGCACTAGTTGTGGTGAACGAGGATTCTACGAGTAGATCATAAAGAGTTTGTGAGGATTTAATTTGTAGGGTAAAGTTACTTGTAACTACGCATTGATTTACTTCCGTAGTTTTTATCCATTTATGGGTTTTCCACTATGTTGTGTTCATCTAATTCATTGCTTCTTTTTCATGCTTGGGTGATGTGGTTCTTTATTGAAAGAAACATAGCAAATCGCATAATCTAAGTGGTCTATGATTTTTCAAAAAGGATAAAAGGGGTACGTTTACCACCCAAGATAGAACACCAAGGGGATACAGATAATCACCACCCGATCAAGTTATTAAGCAAGGGGTACAAGACTAGGAAACTCGCCACCTATCAAAAATCAACCGAAGAATTAAGAGTTATACAAGAAGATAATATTTTCACAAGCCAAAGGCTAGTTAATTAAACTTGACTTCACTCTACCAATTTCATTCATAGCAAAACATTATGTAAGAATCTTGAGACATCCCTCAAAGCATAAGTAAAAACAAACTCTGACTTCAATAACTAAAAAGACGCTTAAATTAAGTTGAGAGCTTAAAATACTCTGAGAGAAATGAAAGCTAATGAAAAGAAGCAAAAGAACTTCGAAAGATAGCTTCTTTGAAAGTTGCAGGCAGCTTTGACACCCTTGACGAAAACATTCATATCTTTGACTAGCGTGCCGTTTGTTTTGTTCGAAACTATACATAGACCTTTCAAATGGTTCAGACCTTGGAGCCCAATTCTCAATGAGCAGAATCAGGCTTCAGTTTGAAAATGAGTGAAGACTCATGACTGAAATTTTTGTTCGAACTTATTTTTGTTTTCTTCAACAGGCACATGTTTTGAAGAGATGGTTCGGGACGCTCCGGTGTCAAATATTGTTGCTTGTATCATGCCTTTCATTGCAGTGGGTATATTCCACAAACGTTCTGTCCATTTTTGAGAAGCCTGACTTATTGCTGTGTAGTAATAATTGGCGAAGTGATTGATGGTTTCGCAACTATTGTTTCCAAAAGCTCAACACCAATAACCTAAAACACATTGGCTTTTGAATTGTTGCAGTACTGAATTCCCACTTTGTTCACATCTGAATTCCCATAGAATGAAAAATATCCAGGTCAAGGTACTTGTTGCAATGTTTAATTTTGAGATTTGGATTGCTTTTTCTTAAGACTTATTCAGTGCCCATAAACTGACGGACACACTTAGATGAGTGATGTACATGCATTCTATGCTGTCATACATTTGTGGAATGGAAGTTTCTTTCTTTGTTTTTGGCATGATGTGGTTACATGTATTATTGTTAAGCACAGTATGCAAGTATCTTCTTTTCTTGTGGTAGAATTTCCATTAAGTAGGAGCATGAACTTTTCCCCCCAAATTTCTTGACCTGGTGAGATCAAACTTGATAGAAATGCCTAACAGGAATAATGTCTATACAAGCTTTATAATGTCATTCAAGTTTTTCTGTAACACATACTTGAACCCCGATGGATGTTACTAACAGCCATTCTGTGTCCCTTATCTTAATGGTTGTTATTAGAAACTCATAAAAGGTGAGGCAAATGATGGGGAAATTAAAGAAATGAATCTAGCTTCTGCACTTCTTCATTTTCTCCTCTTTTCCATTACCATTTCCTCGCCTCCATATATATGTCTATACAAATCCGTGATCCAAACCCAACTTAAAGCACAAATATCTCAAATCGAAGGGAAAACTGGGTGAGAAGATTTAAAAGAATCCCATGTCAGTGGAAGTTTCAACAAGGATCACCTAATGATTTCTTTGGCTTCTCTCTTGGTGAAACCTCTTGATCAGTTGGTGAGACTGGTTCATTGCCTAGAATGACACTTTGCTTCTGTATGTAGTGCCATTTGTCTTGGAACAGGTAGAAGAAAGCAATCAAAGAGATCTCAGCTGTGAAAATCACAGTCCACACTCTTACACTTCTTGATGTCCTCCTTTTGTAGGCTTGTAAGCCTGTGTACACATTGATTATTCCCATAATAGAAACTGATGTCCCCACTGCCCAGTGGACAAAGAACCATACGCTTCTTCCTCTGCTTCCCCTGTATACAAAGGCCACACAGAAGGTGAACTTAAAGAAAACAAAACTGAAACACCTCTCTCTCTCTCTCTCTCTGAAACACCTCTCTCTGTTTGTATATTTGTGCGTCTCGTATGACAAACTGGTCTTCCAGTTGAACCCCACTTGATTGGTAGAGGTAATTCTGTACGAAACAGAATCTTTGTCACAGAATTTCAAAGTGGAACCTTTATGCTCAAAACTCTGATTCAATTAGAAACCTTGGTTATATTAATCTCTTCAACAAGGTTAGTAATGGCTAATGAGCAT
>JABCMJ010070744.1:0-11813 GCA_014822125.1 Arbutus unedo
CAGTTTCAAAGAAACGAGCATATATTTTCCAACAGTGAATAACATAGAATTCTTTTACAAAATCGTGCATTGCCAAATCTAATTGTTTTCCTAAATAGGAACGTTCCCGAAACCTTGTACTTTCCTATTCGGGCTACCTTTCAATCTTAGAAGGTTCTAGCTACATGACCAAGTGGTGGGATGGCTGCTCGGTATGGTGACGTCCTATGCTCTGAGCCTCCAGTCCTTGGTCGGGCACCTCTCAGCTCAATTGGAAGTTCGACGTGGCGATGACACGTTACCAACGTAACAGAACTCATTCTGGGCCTGGCCTAACCTTTGGCCAATCATTTCTTTGATGGATTGGTCTGGCAAGTTTGCCTACTACAAATACGTATAGAAGAAATATTCTCAATCTAAAACTTATTAAAAATATTATTTAATTTAATGTTTCTTAGCCGTATTTGTATTCTATCTTTTCAAATTTTCTCACTATTACCACACAAGTATTGTACTTGTCCATGTCTCGTGTAATATCCATCTTCATAGACTATAAAGCATGAATACTTCTCGAAAAAATTCATATTTATATTATATTTTACCGATACAACTTGATACTGACTGATATATATGCATACCAAAAATATAAAAAAAAAACATTAATTCTTGAAGTATAAAATACTTTTCAGAGACTTTAGATCTCGTATTTCGAATTTTATAAAATTAAGATTATGACACTTTTCATATAGTTTTATATTAATAAAATGACTAGTAATAAAAAAATAGAATTCACTATATTATTGTAGTCCAAATTTATGCTCCAGAAGAGGAGTTATTTTTTGCTGACTCTTTATATACTTAACCCTATTGAATTGGTTTGGTCCTCTAAAAAACTAAAACTCGTATTTAAAAAAAATATAAAACTCGTAATATTACTCCAAAAAAAACAAAAACGAGAACATGACTACGGTCCTCGAAAAATTTCTCCAAAAATATTCCCGATATTTTTTGAAAAAAATTTTGGATACCCAAAAATTTCCCTTTTAATTAAGTTGCGTTATTGAATTGACTATAAATAAGTATAAGCTTAGCATATGGTGTTAGGTATATTTCCCAAATTCATGAATGGCACATCAAAGGCAGTATCCCAAACGAAGCGCCTCATCGCCGCCGCCGCCAACACCACCAGGGCCTCCCAATGCGGTTCCCTCTTGCACCAATATGCCACCGCGAAGTCCCTCATCAATACCCAGCAGCTCCACGCCCACATCATCACCTCCGGCCTCCTCTCCTCCCGCAGCTCCACTCACCTTCTATCTCTCCTCACTTCAGCATATGCAGCATGCGGCCATATCCGCTCCGCACGCAAGCTGTTCGATAAAATGCCTGAACGAACCTTACTTGCATATAACACAATGATAAGAGTATGTACACTGAACGGTTTATCGTATGACGCTCTCCAATTGTTTTTTGAAATGCTTGCGTCGGGATACCCTCGGCCTGACAAATTTACATACCCTTTTGTCATCAAAGCGTGTGGTGATTTGAAGTTGCTTGATTTGGGTGTTTCGGTTCATGGTTTGGCTGTAAGTGCCGGTGTTAAACTGGAAACGTTTCTGGGTAATTGTCTGTTGGCAATGTACATGAATTGCGGCGAGAAGGAGGCGGCTAGGAGGGTTTTTGATACCATGAAGGAGCGAAGCGTGGTGTCTTGGAACACAATGATTAGTGGGTATTGTCAGAATGGGTGTGCTGAGGAAGCTGTGAAATCTTTCCACGAAATGGTGGGTGTAGGGGTGGCGCCCAACGATGCTACCATGGTTTCGGTGTTGCCAGCCTGTGGGCAGCTGAAGGACTTGAATTGTGGAATACAGATTCTTGAATTGGTCCAAGAGAGTGGCTTAGAGAGCTCTTTAGTGGTGAGTAATGCATTGGTGGATATGTTTGTGAAGTGTGGCTGTATGACTGAAGCAAGATTAGTTTTTGATGGGATGGATAAGAGGGATGTGGTGACTTGGACTACATTGATCAATGGCTACACTTGGAATGGTGATGGAAAAAGAGCTTTGATGCTCTGTCCGCTGATGCAGTTAGAAGGTGTAAGGCCCAATGCAGTAACTGTGGCTTCTCTTCTTTCGTCATGCGCCGATTTGTGTTTTCTGAAGCAAGGTAGGTGCTTGCATGGTTGGGCTTTGAGGCAAAAGCTAGAATCTGACGTTTCCGTGGAAACTGCATTGATCGACATGTATGCAAAATGCAACTGCATAAGAGGCAGCTTCCAAGTGTTTGCAAAAACTTCAAGAAAAAGAACAGTCCCGTGGAACGCAATTCTGTCCGGGTTTATTCATAATGGACAGGCAACAGAAGCAATTGACTGTTTCAAAAAAATGCTGTTGGAAGCAGTCGCCCCGAATGCTGCAACCTTGAACAGCCTCCTTCCTGCTTATGCCAAGCTAGCAGATTTGCAGCAAGCAATGAACATACATGGTTTCCTAATAAGATCAGGTTTTCTTTCAAAAGTAGAGGCTGCCACTGCTTTGATTGATATATACTCTAAATGTGGAAGTTTAGAGTTTGCCCATTTGATTTTTAATGGGATTCCCACGAAGGACAAGGACATTTTTTGTTGGAGCGCACTAATAGCCAGTTATGGAAAGCATGGGAATGCTGAGATTGCTGTTTCTCTTTTCAATCAAATGGTTCAATTTGGGGTGGAACCAAATGAAGTCACTTTTACCTCTGTTTTGCATGCTTGTAGTCATGGTGGTTTGGTGGACGAGGGTTTAGATTTGTTCAATTTTATGGTTGAAGTTCACCAAATGAGTCCTCGTTCAGATCACTACACTTGTATGGTTGATCTTTTTGGGCGTGCCGGTAGGCTTGAGGAAGCTCATGCACTAATTAGAACAATGCCGTTTGAACCTAATAATGCTGTCTGGGGTGCATTGCTTGGTGCTTGTGCGATACATGAGAATGTTGAAATGGGAGAGGTGGCTTTCAAGTGGCTTGTTAAGTTAGAGCCGGAGAACACTGGAAATTACGTGTTGATGGCTAAACTTTACGCTGCTGCGGGAAGATGGAAAGATGCAGAGAACACTAGACACATGTTGGATGAAATAGGAATTAGGAAAGACCCAGCTCACAGTTTGATTGAGGTGAGAAATATTTGAAGTTGGTTCAGTTATTGTGACGCGTCAATTCAGTTGGAGCAAACGGAAAGGTACAATATAGTCTTGGAACCTCAATACAGGTTCCTCCGTCACGACCCTCTTCGAGTTCTGAAAGGCTAGCTGTTAAGGACCTATGTATGGATGGATTCAATTCTGAACGCAATCAAGGTGCATTGATCAAATCAACGATGAAGCGGCTTCAAAGCGAGTAAGTTTTAATGTATTGATGAGAAATGTGGAAGCGAAACTGTGAAATCAAGATTTTTCCCGACTTTTTGCTGTATTTCATGTGCTTGCTTCCTAATGATGTTGTTCAAAAGTTCGTAAATATGTTTTCTTTTGTGTTTGATTTTTTATGTAAAGCCAGTGGTATCTCCCATGTTGCTATGAAATAGGAAGTAGAATGGAAGAAAGAAACTGTTTGTTGGTCCTTGATATATGACTCAATATAAATAGAAAGATTAGGAATGGAGCCAAGAAGGGCTAGTAGGGGCGGTCGCCCCCGCAAGCAAGAATTTTTTTTTATTATTATATAAAAAAAAATATAAATTTCTTATGAAGTATATAGGCTCGTCCCTGCTAAATATTTTGAAAAATAATAATGAACACATATTCGTCCCTGCATAGTGAATTTTCTGGCTCCGTCCCTGAGAAAGATATTCTGTGTTCGGTTTGAATAGGTATCTTGGAATATGAACTCTGATATGGTGAGACACGAAACTTATTTGTCTATTTTTTCTCATGACAACTATTTACATGATAAGATTATCCTATAACACAGCGAACATCAGATGAAGTAAATAAAAAAATTACCATGTCTAATTTCTCAATTAAGCAAACAAAGTAGGTTCTTCCAATTTGTTTACTCGCTGTCCATTTTTACAAAGTAAAAATAAAAGATCAAGTAAAAAAAATTGGCATTACAAATATGATTTCATTGAAAAAAAACATATTTCGTCCGTACTTGTACCATTCTTAGAGAACAGATATAAAAAGAACAGCTCCATTAAGCAAATAGTTAGTCTAAGAGTACAAATTATTTGTACACATTTGGACACAAATGTGTCCTGTACCGTCGGATGCATATCAAGTTTACATGATTATAGAGGACTCCATGTACATTTAATATTGTGGACACATCTGTATTCGAATATGCACAGATAATTTGTGTTCCTAAACTTTTTTTTTAAGCAAAAGCTTCATAATACACAGTACATAATAAACATGCATATGCAGAACACAACTGGGAAAAAACCACCGGTGTATATTACATGTTCTAAGACAAAAGTCAGCCATAGATACCATCATCACTTGTCCAACTTAGAACCATAATACAATATACATAAAGCTACCAATGTAGATCAAAACAAATGCTAAGTGTCACTGCCCAAGATTTTTGCCACTTGTGCACCGTGCGACACTTAGGCAAATCGCTTCTTTGATGCCTAAGTCAATCTTCTCACCGAACTAACCTACCCAACCCACTCAAATGAGACACATATTCACATTCTAAGACATGAGATTTGGGGTAAAGGAAGTTTTTTTACTATAAAGAATTTCTATACCAGACTCTCTCTTTCTCTAACTCACAAGCTCTCGCTCTCGGATGCCTCTCTCCAAAGCTAAGTTTTTCCAAGCTAACTCACAAATGAGCCCTTCCACCCTTTTATAGGCTTCAAGAAACTCATAGGAAATATCTAGAGCACACTCATTCTACTAGGTTCTAAAACATTCTACGCATATCTAAGAACAAAGTAGAATATTCCTTCAACTCTAGAATATTTCCTAACCTTCTAGGATCCTGTTGAGTTTTCAAGAGGCTTCCAGCATATTCCAGACCTCTCCAGAATTCTCTATTTGTTTCCAGATGCTTCCTCGCCCTTTCGTACCTTTTCGGAATTCTCCAGACTTGATTAGGACGTTCCGGACCTTTCCGAACTCTATTGAGCGTCCTGGAACCTCATACTGTCTTTGTCGCCCGATCGTGCCATCTGAACCACGACGTAGATAGATGTAATTTCCTCTTTGAAGAAAATTTATTTAGTTTATTTAATTAAATTAGTTATGTATTTTCTCCTTCTAGAAGTTTTATTTTTCTACTTGTTTATGACCGAACATGTGCCTCTCTTACCAAACCGGTTCACACCTGTCTGGATATCCCCGTCATCTCGGTTAGGCCCGTCTGAACCGCTGCATCCCTTGGATCGAATGTGTTTGCTACCAAACAGATATGTCTTCTCGTCGAGAAGACACACCACTTTGTTGCCTATAAATAGAGTCCTAGCTCGCACAATTCCTGACACCAAAACTTTCGTCCTCCTCAGCATATACTTTGCCGCATATTGTTCTTAACTCCTTGTGAGAGAGAGTCGTAATACTCAAACTGGTTCATCGTGTTTGTAGATTGCAGTGTTGCTTCTGCAATACGTGATTCTTGCATCGTGAGAGGCAAATTTCATTAAACTCATAGCACCAATAGAAAGGTCGAATTAGTTGTCTCAAGGAAATTGTTTTCAACACAAGTTTCGATTGTTCTTAATTTTGTTAAATTTATTTTGATTCCAAAGTTTTTATTTACTGAACACTTTAACTTCTATTGTGCTACTCTTTATTAGATATTCTAGTTGAATTATTTAATACTAGTACACTACAAATTATCCAGTAGCTCCCTCTTATGTATATCACCCCAACAAACAGCTCCCAATTGTCTACTAGTATTCAGTGATCATTTCCACTTGAGACTTGAATACTGGATGAAATCCACATGACTCTGGTTCTTATGACATGTTTGGTTATAATATATGATTAGTTTTACGACATGCATGTCTCTGTCAATGACTCATAGAAAACACCATGTGGTTAGTACTTTTTTCTACAGATTTTACAGGCCTCTCTGGATTTTCATGTGGAATTATTAGTAGAAAATTGATCAACTTGTTACTTGTGAGTATACAGGATAAAATAGTGGGAATAGTCCATTTGTTGTTTGATGGCTATGTGACCAGTTTTGGAAGAAGGAATCCATGGGCCAAGTTTCTTTTATAATTGAGGTATCTGGATGGCTTGAGACCAAATTGGGATAAAGTTTAGGGGAGTCCCTACTATTGCCGACTAGTCCTCGAGATCCTAAAGTTAATGATTAGGTAAACCTCCAGTGGTCCCTCATTGTTGCCAACGAGATTCGACTCAGAACGTCTGGATTTATGGCTAGCCCCAATCTCCACTCGAGCAACCCCTTGGGGTTATCCATGGGCCAAGTTCACCATTATATTCTGCTGAATTTTTGGCTGACGAGGGGAATGCTAATATGTGGCTACATGTTAAGATATAACTCTTTAAAAATTGAACCAAATAAAGGATATGTGGGATACATAGGAGTATAGTTTTAGCAATATTTGAGCTAAAAAAAAGTGAATCCCAAATATAATTATGAGTGGATCTAAGTGGCATTATGTTCACTTTCATGTAGAGATTAAGAATAGATGTTTGGTTGGAGAAAATTATTAACAAGTGAATTAGAAACGGAATCTCGCATGGAAGATGCACTACTTCATTGCCTCCAAATAGAGTCTTAACCCGCATGATTTTTGACGCCAAAACTTCCGGCCTCCCCTGCATATACTCTAGCGCAAGTTGTTCTTTACTCCCTATGAGAAAGTTGCAATACTCAAACTGGTTCGTCAGGTTTGTGTATTGTATTGTTGCTTATGCAAGAAATGATTGTTGCATACTGAAAGGCAAACGTCATTCAACTCATAGCATAGTAACAAGGGCGAATTTATTTTAAGAAGATTGTGTCCAACATAAGTATCAATTGTTCTTAATTGTTTGAAATTTATTTCGATTAAAAGTTCTTATTTATTAAACAATGTAATTGTGTTATTCTTCTTATCATTTATTTGGGTTGAATTGTTCAACACTAGTACATTACAAATTATCCTTACACTTCCCTCTTATATCAACCCAACAAACAACCCCACAAAGTCTTCTTGTATGTGGTGATTGTGGGTATCCAGAAGTCCTCCTCCACTAGGTATCTCCTGAGGAGCTTCCATCCACTAACATGGATCCGAGGTTCTTTAGGATTGTCTCCAATAAGGAACTAGTCCTATGGGATTCCTCCATATTCAAAGCTTCACAGGCTGGCAACTCTATTAACATACAACACTCTTAGGTCGGGAGCTGGGCTTAGGGATTTGACTTGAGACCTAAGGAGGCATGTGGTTTGGAGGCTAGAGTAAGGGGATGGTAAAGGAGGAAGAGTCCCCCCTCAGGTGACCTCCAACTTGACCCATCCTAGATAGAGAGGGGTACCACTCACACCTAACCCATCTTCCACCTGACACCTTGGAAGATGTATCACAACACGTAGGAGTTTGTATCATGCCATAATACAAGCCTCCATATATCATCTAAACTACTTTTGAGCCTTATGACACATAACTCACTTTTGACCATAAGACCCAAATAAGGCTATGTCAATCGCCACTCTGACCCTCCAATAGGAAAAAAGCCCATTAGTTGGCTTTCTCCTCCTCTGAGGCTCCTATATAAGAGAGAGTTGACATAACAATAAACATACAACATCTTTCTATCTCTTATTGAATACAATCCTTTACTCTCTGGTTGGACTCATCTCCATAGTCATCCCTTTCTCTCTAAGGTCGCACCAAGTTCTCTCCTCCTCCACCTCCGGTGGTCTCAAGTCCAATGTAGTGCCTGTCATAATTCCCAAAAGGCACGCTTCCGCTCCTAATATCCACAGTGATCATTTCCACTTCAAACTTCAATGGACTTAGAGTCTTGTGATAAATTGTGCACAACAAAGCGCGTTGTGCGCCAAAACAACATCGTTTTGGCCCATAAAATACTACCCGAACAGTTGGGCATTGATCATGCAATCTTCGAGCAATGTTTTGTGCACCAAAATAACGTTATTTTTGCAAACACCCATTCCGACTTTAATAATAGATAAAATCGACATGAGTCTAGTTTTTATGACATGTTTGCTTATAATATATGATTAGTTTCAGGACATGTATGTCTCTGTCATTGACTCATAGAAACTACCATGTGATTAGTACTTTTTTCTATAGATTTTACACCTTTTAATATTCTGTAATAAGAGGCCTCTCTGGATGTAGATGTGGAATTATTAGTAGAAAAATATCAACATGTTACCTGTGAGTGTAAAGGATAAAAGGATATAACAAATAGTGGGAATAGTCCATTTGTTGCTTGATGGCTATGTGACCAGTTTTGGAAGAAGGAATCCATGGGCCAACTTTCATGCCAATTGCCTCCAACTCGACTGTTGCAACCCATGTGCTACCCATTGCCTTTTTCAAATCAAAATATGCTTTGGATGGGTCCACATAGTGGTGCTCTCAGTCACTCTGTGTGTGTGTCTGTGTTAGAGAGAGAGAGAGAGAGAGAGAGAGAGAGAGAGGATTCCATTCTGAAAGTGCAGGTTTAGGTTATCCCTCAGCCATGAGTTTCGCACATTGCCTGCCACAAACAAGTAGGGGGAGAACAAGTTAAAGATTGCCCCCCTTTAGAATGAGAGTTGTGTTGTCCATATATATAGACTACATCGCTTTCATCAAAATACATAGAATCAAAATGATGTAATTTTGAGGACAAAATGGGCAAAAGTACGTCGTTTTGTCCACACTACACGCGCACTATAGAAAAGTGCATTACAGCTCCCCCAAATCCAGTGAATTGACCTCGGCAGGAAGCCGAGAAGGAATTGAGAAGTTTGATCCAAAAAATAAAAGATTTTTCGAACAAAACAGATAACCCAAGCTTCGTTTAAAGATGGTGTTATTCCCCATTCCCTTCATCCGAAGTGAAATTAGTTCCTCACTAGTCAATAGTAATGAATGGAGTGGGGAAATGACTATTCCTTTCATTCTTAAACTAGAGCAACTATGAACATTATAAAAGATAAGGAACTTCGCCTTAACGAGCCAATCAAAGAGACTTGACTTATCCAAACTGAATGATAGATGCTTAAGCCAAGTTTATCACGAGTGGTATCCCTACTTTATCTGCAAAAAAAAAAATATTCCTTCGCTATCTGAGCATTAAGCAATAATTTTATATAATAATAGTTCCATGAAATGTCAAATTTCGTTCACCAAATGCCAAATAGTATAAAATTACAAGGAAGTCATTGCAAACCTATTTGTAGGGTCATATGTGATCAACCTTCCCTATATCCCTCGTAACAAACAAAGCTATAAGGGTATCAAAGAAAAATATGTGTTTTGTAGGGGTAATTTGTTGTCTCTTGTTTTGTAGGGTTTGGTGACTTATAATTTCATCGGATTTGAGGACCGTAGTGTAACCCCTTATAATGCACGTATAATGTGGATAAGACGATATAATTTTATTTATTTTGTCCTCGAAAAATGTCATTTTAACTTACCTTGCAAATTGTTTTCACAATGTATAGAATCAAAAGGACATTGTGTCAAGAGCAAAACGAACAAAATTATGTTATTTTGCCTGGACTACATGAGCTCTACTACAATCCGCAAAATTCACATTTACCCGAGTTACAACTAAGTGTATGATGGTGCCCCTAGAGCAATGGAATACTTAATCTAAACAAATAATCAATTCCGATTGTGTAAAATCTCAAAGTGGTCTCATACAGTCGAGAATAAACAAAATTTTATTCACTGGCGGACGGACGGACAATACTCCAAGAAGTAGCAAGAATCATTTTTATCCCACCAATATGGACATGACCAGAGGGCGTTGCTGTGCATTGCGCATAACATGACATGTTGCGTGTCAGAACAACATCGTTTTGGCGTGAAAAACACTGTCAGAACAGTCTTCAACCAACCCACCAATTTTCAGTCAGTGTTTTACGCACTAAAACGATGTCCATGAGCTGTTGTGCGCAACGCACAACAACCTCTCCAATTCCATATGAACCACCCAGTTAATTATCAAAATATATTATTTTAACGGTTCTGTTAACTTGCGCCCAGGGACACAAGATAAGCTATAATAAATACACCTATATTGGTAACTTCTATTCATGGCAATTCACAAACATTATTTTTTTTAGTGAAATATTATAAAAAAATAATTCTTTAAATGAATCTTAACGTGTGCCTCGGGAGCACTCTTTAGTATTTGGCGTGTTCTAATTGGCTTTTATGATTCCATTTAATGCTCATGTTTTCACTTTGTTAATACGAATCATTCATCATTATGATATTGATTCTCCATAATTAAAGGGCATTGTAATTTATTAGAATAAATTAAAAAATAGTACAAATATATAGAAAAATATAAAAATCACTGCCCAAAATGAAATCCATAATGAACCCGTGTTTTGTTCAACTCCTACATTGCCATGACATGACCTTTTTGTCCCTGCCTCTATATCCATAGATCAAAATGCTTAAACAAAAATAATTTACTTAAATAGATAGCAATATCTCATTAATCTATTTTTTTTTTATAAAAATAATGTATCTATTGAGACTTACATAATGAACGACTTGCATCATCGAATAAAATCATTGTAAGTCTTTTTTTTTTTTCATTATATAAAGAATCAAATAAAAATTTATAACACTAGAAAATCTTCATTCACGCTATCAAATATACAAATATAAATAAAAAGTGGTAAGACATTCCATTTTGAATTTCAATGACTACTGTCTTCATTTAATTTTTTTACATTTGTTAGTTTGCTTCTAATTTTTGTTGATTATTATTTTGTTTTAACGAAAAAATTAGAAAATTTTTATTAAAGATAAAAAAAATTCTAAACGAACAATTTTTTTTTGATTATTTTTATTTTTTTAAAATTTAGTTCATATTTCCTACTTTTTAATATCTCTCACCAAGACAAACCAATAATTTATGAAAAAATTGATACAAAGTAAAAAGATTACAATTTTTTAAAATAAGTACAAAAAGTAATCCCAAAAAAAATGACAGATGAGGCTTTTATGGTACAATATTCAGATTTTACATTTGTCTATTGTTCTCAAAATTATCAATCTCGTACATGTAAGTGTGCTATTTTTTTTATTGGTCTGGTACATACAGATACCGGTGTGTTTCAATGTACCTTTTGAATTTATCGTCTCAAATAATATTTTTTACAAAAAAATATATTTGACATGTAAAATAAAACGTCACAACTTAAAAGTAAGCTGTCCCTTCTCTCTAGGTTTAATTGTGTTTTTTAGTCCAAATTTATATGTAATTATCAAAAAAACCATCAACTGAATTTTTTTTAAAAATGTGTTTGGTATCGGTAAGGACCCGGTACAATTCGAATCACTCGATATTTTCCAATAAGTTTTCCGATATGGCACGTGGGATTGGCGGTATTGATTTTCTTTCGATACGGTACGATTTGTGCTGATTAGTGGCATTTATGAGGAAGAAGATAATAAAACAGTGGTATTGGTGGTTAATTGAATTCAATTAACTCTAAAACCCTCAAGTAATCATACAAAAATACTCCAAATTAAACCTTCAATTAGTCCTTTCAAAACTTTAATCAACGGACGGCGATGGTTGAGGTGTTGATAGTGCGAGACGCGTCATTAGGGTTTCTTTCCATTTTTGGGATTTTTTTTCTTTTTGAATAATTGAATTGCATATTCGATTGACGATTTATGG
>JABCMJ010070883.1:0-11751 GCA_014822125.1 Arbutus unedo
TTAACTCATAAAATCTATAAATAAATGTGTAGACCCATGATAAAAGGTACATGTCAATGCACAGTTTTAGTTATTACACAGAGAGAGATTCTTATGATCATTATTCTGACTTAATCATCGGAGTGTCTTCTTTCCACAACGGCGAAAGGTTCTTTGATGATTTCTTGTCCTGCAGACCACAAGTGTCAAGAGAGAGGGGATTTTCTTCCTATTGATCTTAAGGTATTAACTTTTCAGTTTATAGAAAAACCACCCACTTAAAATTGGCGTTGTCTGTGAAAAAATTAAAATCTCATGAAAGAAACAAATTACGAAAGGGGCTACTAGTAAAGAGAAGTCCAAATCTTTGCCTCTGGTCCAACCCAAAAAGAAGGCTTGAGGACGGAACTCGCCGCGAGCGTGCCTCCTGCAGCATCACGAGATCCACCTCTAGAGGACCTACTTTAGTTATCACTCCTTGCACTAATAAACGAACCTCCAGATCGTCCAGGGGAAGGGAAAAGATCCCGAACCCATGGGGACTCGCGCTTAAGAACCCATGATGAATACAAAAGAGAAGACAATACCTATGAAAGGTTACAAAAGGGGATCAAGAGATTAATGAGCTAAGGCGCTATCTTCACATGGCCGAAAGGGAGACTAGGGACCTTAAACGTGCTTGTGATAGAGAGTGTTCTGTCCATACTGATCGCGACGCGCATGCCAAGAATGCTTGGAGCCACCACGACACTAGTAGCAGCCTAAAACAAGGATGAGGAGGAATGACATAGATAGGAGGCGTCCGCAACGATGCCCGAGAAGAGCAAGCTTTGAGTGGCGTATGCCTAGCTCAAGCTGACCTCCCCGACATGAGGGAATTGCTAAATCAATAGCTTGCAGTGCATCTACTTGATCAAGATTTTACAAAAAAAAAGGCGTTACAACAGCTAGCGACTTCTCTATTGTCAGAGAAAATTGGGGTAGAGGGGTTACCTAGAGTGGACAGAAAGACTGGTCCAATGAGCCATATTAATGGTTCTTCTAGGACATGTTTGTGTATTTCAACAAAAAACATCTTTATTTTTATGTTTTCCCTATAGGCCTGGGGGAAATCGCCCTTAACTGGTTTCATAAGCTCCCTCCACAATCCATCACTAGTCGAGGACAGTTAGCCGAGCAGTTCGTAGCCTGGTTTATTACCAACCGATCACAATCAAAAGAGGTAGACACTCTAATGGCTATGAAGAAACATTCTGATAAGAATCTAATTAAGGGGGTTCACAAGTGGGTATTGGACCGTGTATAATGAAATTAAGAACTACAGTGAGAAGTATGTTATGGTTACCTTTAGACTTGGCTTGCATGCTCGCGATAAGCTATACAAATCCCTTACAGTCAATCCAGTGGAGTTAATCTTCGACCTGATGGCGAGAGCCGAACAATAGGCAAAGTTGAAAGACGAGATCCGATAGGAATCAAACAAGATGGCACCAACAAAACCATAAAAGTACCATGGTGAGGTGATTGATAACCAGAATAAAAGGCCGAGGAAAATGATACAATTAAGGTCATTTTCACGAAAAAGGAGTACAAACCACCCGATTCACATGCTTTCAAAGTTGTCAAGGTAGTTTTCAGTATCCCCATCTACAAGATGATCTGGCTGCTCAAAGATCAGCCCTACTAGAAGTGGTCACTGAGGATAGGGAGAGATCCAGGCAAGAAGTACCGAGATAGACATTGTTACAACTATCACCGAAATATTGGTCACCTTCCTGAGAACTGCAAAGCCTTCAAAAGGTTCATTGAAGAACTTGTTGAGGCCGGTCATCTTAAAAAGTACATCGTTGAGACAGGGCAAGATAATGGAAAACAAATATAGGTTAGTCTAATTCCTCAGAAGAAGATGCAGAGGCTACAACAACAATCCATGTTATACATATTAGGGTCCAGCCAGATAATGAGAAGGAGGCTAGAGTGCAGAGACGTAAGTCTAGACATCAACATCATATCTTAAAGCTCAGCCAAAAGAGAAAAGAACCAGAGAAAGAGATTAACATAGAGACAACTTTCACTAAGAAAGATCTCAAGTGAATCCAATTCCCTCACAATGATGCATTGGTTGTTACATTGGAGTTTTGGGATATTTTACACTTAGAGAATCCTTGTCAATCATGACAATTCAACCAAGATTCTTTATATTAGAGCATTCAAGAAGATGAGACTCACTCAAGTTGACCTTAAGAAAGTAGACATTACTGTTATCAATTTAAGTGCAAAACTAGTCTAGCCATCGGGCATGGTCACTATTCTCGTTCGGACTAACAGTTGACTTTTTGGTGGTAGATGCACCCTCAGCCTACCACAGCATTGCAGGCTAAGCATGATTCCACAAGATGGGAGCTTACCGTTCACTTACCATCAGGTCATCAAGTTCTCAAGAAAGAAGGGGATAGAATATGTTTGGAAAA
Organism: Arbutus unedo; assembly: GCA_014822125.1. NCBI lineage: Eukaryota > Viridiplantae > Streptophyta > Magnoliopsida > Ericales > Ericaceae > Arbutus > Arbutus unedo. The sequence continues at coordinate 2,451 of JABCMJ010070883.1, forward strand.
ACCATAAGATTGTGAGAAGCTATTTTGTGGCCTTTGTCAAATATAAATCCAGAGTCGAGCAGGTAAAATCCATCAAAGTGCCAGACAACTTGTTGTGGAGGACATCGAGGGATACTTGACAGTTAGGGTCAAAGAGAAATTGAAAAAGGTCCCAGTACATGAAACTAGTTTGGAGAGGTTCTTCTTAATTGGCGAAGAACTTTCCGAACAAGACGAGGACACTCTAGTTTAGGTCCTCATGGACTACAAAAATTAAAAAAATACAAATCCTTGCGTAAAGTCTTTTGTCTTATGGTTGAAAGAGTTGAGAAGACATTCAATGTATTCTTTGTAATTATGCCTATAATAATACCGATAACCCCTTCATTTGATGTTGTGAGAAAAAGAAAAATAGAGAGAAGATAGGAACATATACAAAGAGAATATGATAAGAATGCAATCGGTACAGAAAATCAATCTCAATATTTCTTGAAAGAAGTATTTTTTGTACATGTTTATTAGTTGAATTATTTTCTTCACTTTCTACACAATTCCAACAAATATGACAGGTGAAGCCCAAGTATGACGAGGGCTTCAAATCTGATTGGGCCGAATCGCATTTATACGATGTCGTTTTGTCCTTTGTGAACTGAAAAAATTAGTCAAACTCCTTCTTTTAGTTAACGTTCGTTGTTTTGCAGACCTGAATCGAGATTCGAAAGCTTTTTCAGACAACAATGGCGGACGCAAATCTGGCATTATTCTCTCTCATCATCCTCCTTCCCCTCTCTCTCCTCTTTTTCCTCTGCCTCATCGTCCGACCACGCCCTGTCAAGATCCCAATTAAGGACCGCCACGTGTTCATCACAGGCGGATCGAGCGGCATCGGCTTGGCCATGGCCCAGCAGGCCGCATCGCAGGGAGCGCGCGTCTCCATACTCGCTCGCAACCGGGACAAACTCGAGGAGGCGAAGCACGCGATCCGGCTCTCCACCGGAATCGATGTTGCCGTGTTCAGCGCCGACGTCCGTGATTATGAAGCTTTGAAAAGTGCGGTGGAGGAGGCGGGGCCGATAGATGTTTTGGTTTGTAACCAAGGGGTTTTTGTGCCATCAGAACTGGACAGTGAGGACATGGAGGAGGTGAAGTTCATGATCGATGTGAATTTAATTGGGACTTTTCATTTGGTTAAGGCTGCTTTGCCTGGGATGAAGAAGAATCGGAGGGAACGTGGACCGGCTTCGATAGCTTTTATGTCGTCCCAGGCCGGCCAGGTAAACACTATGCCGCCTTTGTCTTTTCACTGCAAAATCCGTTTGGATAACCATGAATTTCAGACCAACAGATTTGACATTGCACTTCAATGCGGATTCGACATTGGTTAGGATAGCTCTAATATTCGACTCAGTTCTCTGTCACTTTTTTATTAGAGTTCTAACTTTTCAGAAAGTTAAATTGGATTGTCAACTTTATTCCTTAATCATCACTTTAAGACTATTTCTAAAATCTTATTGTAGTGTTTGAGTTACTATTTGATCCTTTAATATTTTTAGACTCAATTATGTCTTTACCAACAACGAGATATAGGCTAGTTAAATATTTTCTGCAATCTCTTATTCCTTATATTCAAGGCAATTTGAAACTTTTCGTTTATACCATTTCTGCAATCTCCTTTAATGATACTTTCCTTTCGAAACATGAATTTAGGGATGGCGAATATGAGACAAATTTAAATTTTATGCTTATATAGCTAGTCAATGGGTGTTATTAATCAAATTTTGCTCGAGCTATTAGAGCTTCAAGCATTTTTTTCAAATAGTGCTTTTATAGTTTATTTCTTTCTATCTGTTTTAATTTTCCTTTTTGAGTTTTACAGTTTGGCTTTTTTGAGAAATCTTACCATCCTTTATTTTTCAGTATTCTTATCATGGTTTGTATAGGGAGTTGTATTTTTTCAATGACATATTATCATGGTTTATTCAAGGAACCAAATCAGACCATATCCAAATTCAAACTTCAAAACCGTAAAGGAATCGTGAATAGGGGTAGTAATGACAATTTAAGATTTGAATCTGCGTTTCTAGAAGTTAGCCATGGTAAAATTGCAGGTACGAATCTATACGGAGCGAGGACAAGAGGGAAAGGAATGTTCATAGTCCTTTTGAAAAATGTAGCCGATCCCACAAGTCATAGAATGAGTTAAATAATAAGATTTTTTAAAAGGTGTTGAAATTTCAAAGATTTATGAGATAGAGCAAGATTAGAATTTAAAGATTTGAAAAAGATTATGGAATGTGATAAATTTGATAGGATTGTGTCACGTGTCACTTTAAAAATATTAATAACAACCGAATGAATCCTTACCACTTGTCGCTCTTATAGTTCTCACAAAAACACCCTTCCAATGTTATATGGTGTATAGGTAAGTTACATTTTTTCTCCTTCGGATTCATTATTCACTTCAATTTGATGAGGCACCTTTAACTAAACCTCTAGGTACTTTTGTTTAGAACATAGATCTCTTGATTGTAACTCCATAGCTACTCAGTGGACTCTTAGTATGTATGCCCATGTGTATTTTGTAGTGAGAATGTTGTGGAAAGGTAGAGTGTGATAGACTGAGAGTGTTCAATTTGCATTGTGTTTATTGTCATGTTTAGGTTTATGTTCATCATAACTTGTTTTATTAAAATAACAAAGAGTCCCCATGGATGTTGATTGTCTTCCAAGCATGACAATGAATCTGGTAGTGTCACTCTTCGGTTAGTCCGAAGCACTAGGGGACAGCATAAGCAGACGAGTCTGGACTGGGTTTAATGGGTATTTGATTGAGACAGCTCACTTATTCTAATGAGGTTGACCAGGGCTGCCTAAGTAGTTCCTCTGTTGTGTTCATATGGGTTTGCATCGTTTGTGAAGTTTGTCGGCCTGGTATTGCCTATGCTGTATCTTTCCTTTCCTTTTTTATGTTTGTCTGCGCGCGAGTTGTATTGTGAAGTTTTTAGAGAAGGTAGATTTTGATAAGGTTGGATACCGCTTTGTGCTGATTGCATTTTTGACTTGTTCAAGTGGAGATTTCTGCATGATTTATGGTCGACATACATTGTTTTTTAACTTAGATATCGCTGGTGAAAACCTTCAATCTCTCTTTGCGTAGTTGTTATTATCATGTGCCATCTCCATATCACATTTACTCCCAAAAAAAACCTTAAGTTGTGTAAGCCTGACTACTGTGTTTTTATTTTATGGGACCATCTCTCTGGGCTTATTGGGTAACAGTGACACATAATTCTTTTTTAGGTATCTGCTCCCAATTAGGTTTATAGGCCTGAAATCTGTAATGTCACTCTCCTCGTTCAAATGGAGTAATCAACAATAGCATTTGAACTTCTCCTTCTCCCTAAATTTGGTGAAGTTGAAACAGTTTGAAAACTTTGACTATTACTTCTTCCCTGGTCTTGATGTATAACGGAAAAGTCGGTGCCCAACGTGGGCTTGATATATAATCGGTTAATCGCAAAGTCGGTGCCCACCAGTCTCCAAGAATTTTTCCCATTCAGCTGGTTAAGATTTGTATAGCCTAAATACTTCCCCCTCCAATCAGGTTCCAGTACTGTAGTACCAAATCAACATATGAGATACTTTAGAGCATGTACTTTTGATTGGAGGACAGCAATTGTCACGCTCTTTGTGTGGGGCCATAATTGAACTTTTTTATAGTATTCTGATTACTTGTTTATTTGAAATCGTTTTTATTTGCAGGTAGGTATTTATGGTTACACTGCTTATTCAGCTAGTAAATTTGGCCTCAGGGGCATGGCAGAAGCATTGCAACAGGAAATTATTGCAGATGACATTCATCTCTCCCTGATATTTCCCCCAGACACTGAAACTCCTGGTTTGGCAGAAGGTTTGGGATTTAATCCTGCTTAATTATTGGCAGCATAGTTTTCGCAAATGCAATCTGTTGCTACATTTCAATGCAACACAAGCCTGAACTATGTGGTTTAAAATAGGCCATCTGCCATAAATCTAGCCTATCTACATGTTTATTTATTTGGTAAAAATTATGGTTCTTGATTCACTCAAACTTTTTGAAATTTGACGTCTAATTGTGCAAAAAGCTTGAGTTGTTTGGAAAATGCGTAACCTTTACATCAAACTATCGAACACCCTCCCTCATGTGCATCTCTCTCTTTGTGTGTGGAGATGCACAGATCCAACCAACTAGAAGGAATTATCCTGTCAAAACAATAAGTTGTTAGCAAATGGGTCCAACAACGTATATCAAGATATCCAACGCTTTTTTGAACTGGATTACATTGCTAGCTAGCCTCCCTCAACTATGGAGAACACTGGTATTAGACCATGTGATTCTATCGACAATTCTTCATGCTGTATCCCAAAGTTCAGAATTATGTGTTGGGAGGTGACTGCGATGGTTTTTCATGTAGCTTTTTCTTTTCAAAAGTTGAGGTTTTGGAAAGCGGACACGACGAAATTTTGAGGCCTCATAACTTACAATTTCAAGAATATTAATTCGTGCCTGCTTCTAAGAAGGCTGTTTTAGGGAAGTGGGGAACCATTAAGGACTTCAACTCCGCCTTATTTAACTAAAAAAGGAGTGAACCGCAAAGTTAAATACATTCCTTATTCTACCTTCTTTCATAACACCACTCGTGCATTATCATTGCAATTGCCTCAATTCTTGAGCATGTCTTTTCTTTATCACCCAACATTTTATGCCATTCGTTCTTGTAAGCTACTATGCTTTATAGCAGTCCAGCCCTAAAATTCTTCCTTGCACTAGATACCAGGTTTTTTTGTTGCACAATTTTGGCATATCTTCATATCTCTATTTCATCATACACCATAAGTCCATAACTTATGACTTAATATATTCGAGCTCAGTCCTTCTCCCAAAGCCTGTAGCTCAGATTTTAATCATCTTGCTTTGTCAGATGAAACTTTTTCGTGGGAACATACATGCATTATACAGCAAAGGATATCCTCTTCTTTCATACCCCAGGCCATTCTACTGCTTCCCTACTTACAAAATGTACTTGCCCGGTTGCCCCTCCACGGTGGACAATATTAGTTTTTGTTTTTTCTTCTGTTACACAATCAACTTGAGATAAAAATACCTTTGGGAAGACAGAAAACGGTGTTTGTAATTAACCTAAGAAACTTGGAGTGCTAGAAGCCTAAGACTGAAAAGTGAAGAAGAGGTTTGCAAAGTCTCTGCCTTCTTTAGAGTTCATATTATATGTGCTAAGATTACGCCTTGTTGTCTAGCTGACACATTTTCTGACACACTAGAGTTCAAGCACGTCGGTTATTTCTGCATTAACAGTGCTTCAGTGGAAGTATATCGAGTTTGCATTAAATCAAATTGCAGGACTTTTGTGCTCCTGATTTCTTTCATATGTAGTAGTTTTGCCTCCTCTTAAAAAGATTCCTGTCATTGCAGAGCAGAAGAAAAGACCACAGTTGAGCAGTATCATAGCATCTTCCTCGGGTGCAATGAAAGCCGATGAAGTTGCAAAGAAAGCTCTTGATGGAATCAAATCCGGTAGTTTTACTGTGCCGTGCAACTTTGAGGGACTCCTGCTCTGCATTGGGACTGCTGGTATGTCCCCACAGAGATCATTCTTGATGGCATTTGTTGAGGTGATTGCTGCTGGGATAGTACGTACTGCAGGTCTATTCTTCCAATGGCATTGGTATGGAAGCATAGAGAAGTGGCATGCACATAAAAAATAGTAAGTATTTTTAAAGCAGCTATCCTGCGTGAAGACACCCATTTCCCATTAGCTTCATTCATTCTTCAAATTTCCTCCAGCATTATTTGTTTGGTCCAAGTGCTTATTGGAATCAAAGAAAAATAAAAGAAAGGAAGTTTTGTTAGGAACTTCCTAAATGGGTACTCCTTCCGTCCATTTTGAAGTGTTCATTGCTAATAGTTGTGCAAATTTCAGATAAAAAATTAAAGTACTTTCGTACATAATATTTTAGAAAAATATGCACCAATTTAAAGCAGTAATTGAGGTCTTTAATTTGTCATGACCACAACTGAACTTTTGTCCTTCCTCATCTACCTCGCTTCTTTTTGTCCCAACCTCTCTTCAGCTCATTCATTTCTCCCATTCTCTCTGTCACGACCACCACCGAATTTTCGTCCCCCATTATATTTGCACTTCAGTTTATTTACGTGACTTGCTAAATAAGAAAACATATCGTGTTGGATTTGAGGTAAAAGTTTGTCCCCTCTAGACAAAATTCTTGGCTCTGCCAGTACTTTTTCTATTGATTCTTTACTTCCTTCTGCGGGACAACGACCGGAAGAAAATCAATCAAATTCCAAGTGGTTGGTATAAGGTACCAGGTAACAGCTGAGTATAGCATTCCCCGGAATTAATTAGTAAAATCTGCAACATGTATTATTTAGCATTACTTATTTGACATGAATAGCAGTATCCCTATTTAGCATACGTGGCTATCTTTTACATTGATCTTGGTCTCGGTTGTTGCAGGCGTTGCCATTCTTGAGTACCGTCTTACAAGCATAACAAATCGCACTCAACTGAAAGGAGTTTTTGCACGAGATTTTATCAATATTTTCTATATGTTACTTTGAATTTTTGGAACACTGGATCAGTAGACCTCATTGTGGTGCTTGACAATGGGAAAAGTCGTATTATGGAGCTATCAGGCATCAGCTACTATGATTTCATGCCTTTTATGGTCTTCAAGAGGGTGATAGAAGCTGAATTTGAACTTGATGCCAGCTCTCTCTCTCTCTCTCTCTAACAAGCAAAGGATGGAGTGCATTGAAGAAAATAATGTCCTTTTTCTTTTTAAGTTCCATCCATCTTAATGCTATCATACGATACTGTTAGTCAAGATGTAACAAGGGCGGCTTCACGTTCGTTCCACCGTATTTCTGTTCTGTGCATCATTCATTCCTCTTCTTAATAGATGTCCCAGTGAACTTGACGTTACAATTAGTCGCTCTCTCTCTCTCCTTAATAAATGTGTGTGTGTGTGTGTGTGTGAAATCATGAATTTCTGTTGTGTTTTTTTTAGGGAAGAAGAGCTTTCACACCTCACTCTCCGAACTTCACTCTATCAGTTTCTCCAAAATCCTTCAATAATTTAACCGCAGCTATATCAATAAAAACGACTAATACAAAGGATTCAAATGTCTCTGAAAATGCAAGAAAACAAACAAATACAAAATACAAAAGAGCAAAGTAACAAAAACTAGTTGCATAATGTAGGTAGAGAAATCATTATCAGCATCAATTTCCTGTATCAAGTTGAAGCTCATTCATTCTTGCCGCTACAATAGCTGCTAGTCATTACCACTTAAAGTTCATCAATTACATACACGATATTTCAGCATTATAATAGCACAAAAAATTATAAAAAATAAGTTCATTTAATACTAGCTGCGAAGAACGTAACACATTAGATTGTTCATCACCAAAAGATACAAGTTAATTCACTATGGTGATACGGTGCTGATACTATTGGTCTCATAGGGTGGTCCCAAAGCTAATCTTGATATTAGAGGAATTTAAAAGATAAAATATCTTTTAAAAAAACTTTAAAATTACTAAGAATAAAAATAATTAAAGATTTGGATTTATTTTAAATTTTTTAAAATGGCTTCTTATAATTTTTTATTATAAAGTTACATAATTTAGAGATTATATCGAAAAATATTAATATGTTAAGGACAAACAAGACAAATGAGATAATTTAGGGCATAAAGATAAAAATAAGATGTAAATAACGATTTTTATTACGAAGTTAACGAACTGTTAAAGATTTAATTAACTGAAAATAAAATTATATAAAATTATTAGTTATTTAAATAAATTTAATAATTTAGAAATAAAGTATAACAAATAAAATAGGAGATAAAATGAAAATTAGTGCTCTCCAAACCCGCACGAAATCACACACACCATTTCCTATATAATCTGCAGCGGAAAGGAGATGCCAACAAACAAGCAGCAAAGAAACCTGTGGTAACTACTAACTACCTTTTCTCCCCATGGCGTCTGCGATGATGAAGCAATCGACGACGATGATCAGATCAGTTGCCGGAAGTCTCCGATCACGAGCCTTCGCCTCGCTCTCCGTTGGGACCGATCTGGTTTCGGCCGCACCGGATGTTTCTCTTCAGAAGGCTCGAAGCTGGGACGAAGGCGTCGAGTCCAAGTTCTCCTCTACACCTGTCAAAGACTTGTTCAAGGTTACAGCCTAATCTCAGGAATCAAAGCTTTGTTTGTTTTGTGGAATTGGGTTTAGGGTTTTGTTTTTATCTGGATTTTTGATTTTTTTCCTTTGGCTTTGTTGTTTTGTTTTGCAGGACAAAAAAATCGTCATCTTTGGGCTTCCTGTAAGTTTCTACTTCTTACCTACCGTTACACATGGGAGAAACAAGTTACGAATTACCACTTTGATCTGGTGTACAATTTCATGAGGAATAACATTGCGAATACTTGAATTATTCCTTTAGTACTGCTCTATTCGTTATGTTTTTCACCATTGCGTTGTTGCCAACCAAAAATGCTGCTTTAGCATAAGAAGTTATTCAGTTTTGGACCCAATTGACGTGTGAAGGCAGATAAAAAAGAGAGAGATTCTGCTAATGAGTAATGCAAAAAAATGACCCAGTTTTGATGCCTATGTGATGGTGTTCCAATTTGTGGCACTAAGCACATCATTTGATGGGCTCCACATGGCACATATTGGTCCATCTAAAGTGCCACGTCAAATGATACACAAATGTGGACTTCGGTATTTTCGTCTTTTATATAAATTAGAATTGCCAATTGGCGTAGATGTATTTGATTTATTTGACAAAATGCATAAAATGGAAAACAGAAAGAAGCAGAAATTTATACACGCATCAAACTAATGAAAGTAGCAGAGAACTGTGCATTGATGCCAGGATATTCTCTACACGTGGTACCAATGTGAAACATTGTATGCCCTGCACCCAAATCCTTATTTTGGGCGAGTAGAAAATTTAGTAAAGAGTGAAAAGACATTCTTTTGTATCCCAATCCATCAAGAAAAACTGTTGTGACTTTCGTGATATTTGTTTTGACCATCTTCCAGGGTGCTTACACAGGAGTTTGTTCGACCCAGCACGTGCCTAGTTACAAGAATAACATTGATAAGTTCAAGGCCAAGGGTATTGATCATGTAGTTTGTGTAGCTGTCAATGATCCGTATGTTATGAATGGTTGGGCAGAGAAGCTTGACGCTAAAAATGCGGTAAATTGCTCCTTAGTCATCTTTTGCA
>JABCMJ010070936.1:0-11210 GCA_014822125.1 Arbutus unedo
AATTACTCTTCAATAGAGTTCCAAACTAATGCCAACCTTGCATTGAAAGCAGAAAGCTGCCCAATTTCGCTGCTTGAAAATTCTTTCACTAACTCGAGTGCCTTATTTCCATACATCTGCTCAGGGGCTGAAATTGCACTTAAGCTTCCTCTTAACAGACTAAAATTGTCACTTAAATTGTCCTCCTAACGGATCTTAGATGGGTGTCAATAATTGGACTAATTAAATAAAATTCGAATCGATAGTTTACAAACTAAGAAAATAAAATTCATAGATTAAAGACATTTTAAAAATTTTAAACATAATTTAGGAACGAAATAAATATTTTACTCGAGAAATTATTCAACTCTCTTGGTTCATGCTGAACCCCCTACCCCGTATTATGCTTCTGCATACATACTATGTGGTTTGCATGAGATTAGGGGTTTGGTTTTCCCCAAGACCACTGACTAATCTCTCTCTCCAACCTTTATAACCTTTGTTCGCCATCCATTGCACAGGCCTCCTCCTATTTGATACAGGGAAGTGTATGATTTGATGAATGTAACACGAGAACAACCTTAAATTTTATTTGAACTAGAGGTACTTCATCGTTGAACAAATGAATTGAGTCACACTTAATTTTTATTAATTAATTAACAACTACTGAACTCTTAGGCTTACAAAATAATTTATAGGGACGTAGAATCCTATGTCAACTAGGAAACGAAATAATCAAAGATTCAAGCTTAATAATTTAGCTTAATAAAAGAAATTAAAAAAATTACTAAAAATAAAAAATTCTGATTTGATTAGAAAATCAAATACTAAAAAAAATATAAGGTTGTCAAAACAGACGGTGACTAAAGATTAATTTTTTCTAAAACGACAAATTTGTTGATTCGAAAACCTAAACGAGAGAATTAGGCCAAAAACCATTGGGCTCCATAGATCTATAGATCGATGGCTTTGATCAAAATGACGTTTCGCTTCATCCATACGATCCACTGGTCAATTTGCCGCCGGTTCGTTTGGTTTGTGACCAATCCAAGCGTTTTAGAAATGTGGTCGTGACCCGCTCGGTATTACTATTGCAATGCGTGAGTACGCATATGTATATCGGTATCTCTCTCTCTCTCTACAGCCTTTATAACCTTTGATCACCACCCATGTATCACGGACTGTCAACTTTTGTGATACTGGAAGCTCTTAGAAGTTTGGAGGAGGTTTTAGGATGTTTAAGAAGAGTTCCGAAAGTCCTAGTTAAGTTTGGAGAATTTCAAAAAAATCCAAAAGGTTGAGGAAATAGCTAGAGAGAGGTCTGAAATATGTTAAAATCTGTTTGAGGATTTAAGAGGATCTTAGAAGGTTAGAGAATATTTTACAGTTGTAAGTATATTCTACTTTGTTCTAAGATATGTGTGGAATATTTTAGGACCTAGTAGAATGAGTGTGCTCTAGATGTTTTCTAGGAATTCCTTGAAACTTATAAAAGGGTGGAATGACTCATTTGTGAGGTAGTTTGAAAAAACTTAGTTTTGGAGAGAGTTTGTGAGAGACATCCAAGAATAAGAGCTTGTAAGCTAGAAAGAGAATGTTGTATATTTTGTCTTGTATAGAGATTCTCTATGGTGAAAGAACTTTTTTTACTCAAAATCTCATGTCTTAGAGTATGAGTATATGTCTCACTTGAGTGGGTTAGGTAAGTTAGCTTGGTGGGAAGGTTGACTTGGACATCAAATGAACGATTTGCTTAAATGTCGCACAGTGCACAAGTATGGAAATCTTGGGTTGTGACACATGGCACCAACCTCCTCCTTCGTGTGTATACTTTTATCTACATATATGTATATGTCTCTCTATCCCTTTATGCACAAATACATATTGAGTAACTAAAGATTTTTGAACCTTTTATATTTGGAGGCAGTTTACAATCACCGCATGCTCATCTGCCTCCAGCGTCCCCGAAAACTAATTTCTTCTCGAATGGGAAAGGTTTCTTTTTTCTTTTTTTCATTTGTTAATTTCTCCTATACATTTTCGGTCTGCCTCAGAGAAGTATATATATGTGGCTCAGTTTGGTAAAGCACCTCGTTTACACGTGCATCAATATTTTCAAGCAAGTCCATCATGCAATAAAAAAAAGTGATATTATTGAGAAATCGATGTCTTACTTCGTAACTTTGAGGGAAGAATAGGCTGACAAATGGTCCGGTCTTATTCAGGTGCCTATTCAATTTAGGTCAAACAGAACTCATCATTGATTTCATATATTGATAAGGTGAATACCAAGTCTACTCAATACTAGGCATAACGATTATAAGGGCCTAAAAAAGAATTCAAATTGAAACTTTAAATTAATAGAAATGATCAAGCAGTACTTCCGAGTGTTGAATTATATATTCTCCCACGAACTCATCTGAAATCGAGAACAGTGAATAGGAAAAGGCGCAGTGTATGAACGGACTCATACAGGATTCTGTAATTTAACAACTCCCAACATCTTTCATTATCTCCAAATGGGTCAAGACAGAGAGTGATGTTTAATGGAAAGCTCCTTTTAGTTCCACCAACCAACACCAAGGTAATAAGTGTGGTTGATGTGATATGAAATGTTGAACCAAAAATTTAATAGATAAAATCTGTTTCCATATAATTTGGTATACAGATCCGAACATGCATATGTTATATATCATCAAATACATGAGGGGTTTACAAAATGACAAGGTTCTCACGTGTATTGAACAATTTTAGATATATTCATTTGTAAATGTTTACTAAAATATATGCACGTAACAACATTCCTCAATTCAATAAAGTTTGCGTTCGTATAAAGATATGGACACAAATTTCTTGAGAATCATTCAATATGCGTGGAGTTTATAAAGTAATAAAAATCTTATACAGTTATGTGTATCAGACGATTTCAGACACATTTAGCTTTGAATATGTGGAATAAAATATCAACCATGTTAGCCTTTTTTAAAAACTAAAAAGGCACTTATTAGTTAGCTCGGTCTATTCAATTGGCTTGGTCCATTTTCTATGCCCCGCTTTGCCACCTAGTAAGAGAATAGTTCTCATTCAAGCAACCCACCTTTATTTATCTATACCAGTTGCCACACATGACCCAATAAGATTGATTTTCAGTGCAGTGATAAGAAGCAAATGACCTCATTACTACACATAAGAACTTTTGAATGAAATTAAAAAGAGAAGGAACTCTAATTCCGAAGATATTACATAATTGTGAAATATTATTGGATTTTCATACTCTTGTGAATTTAAAAAGCCCTGTACAAATGTAAAGTCGTGATCTATAATATACAACACCAAATTTTACATTCACCAAGTAATGTGAAACTTTTAACCATCTATCTAAATATTCACCTATACTCTCTTTAAATGTCTAACCTCACAATTAATACTACGACCTACCTAGGATGTCACAGTCCTCCATTCCATGGCCGATAATATTTGGAGAAATTCACTTCAGTTTCATAAAATTATGGGGGCTTGGAAAGAGGAATCATTCAACTATAGAGGGGTACATGCACCTCCCTTAATTTGTTTTATATTTTCTAGGTGATATTTCAGATGGAGCCCACTTTTTTGGCAATTACAAAAAGGTCCTAAACCCAACTTATGACCCCCTGTTTTTATTTTTAGATAGGAAATTACCCTGGTTTGAACCCCGAACCCCCACCCCCCCGTCAACAAATAATGTAGATTTAAGCAACCTTCCCCTTATCTACCTTCCTTTCAACATTCAATATATATACAGATATAGCTTCTAATAAAGAATTCTTTATTTTGTTAAAATAAGATCTTTCATTTTTTGATTAAATATTAATGATCTGAACTGTTTAATGTGTTTAAAATATATTTTTAAAAGTACTAGCCAGAAATCAATTCAAAATATTATCGAGTAGGGGTTGATCAAATTAGTTTTTAATAAAATTGTTACTGTCAGTATTTATGAAAAATTGCTTGGATTAAGTTCTTTCAGGTTTTTTTTGAGTTGATTTCTCATATATATCCTTAAAAATATGTTTTAAACACATTGAATAATTCAGATCATCAATATTTAATCAGAAAATGGGAGGTTCCGATTCCTTATTAGAAGCGCTTTCTCTCTCTCTCTCTCTCTCTCTCTCTATATATATATATATATATATATATATCTTAATACACAGATCTGAGCACTGATCTGTCGAAAACCGTGAAATACAAGCAAGACACACACAATAAATTGAACCTCATTTCGACTAGGTCCACTCTTTGAACCATTTTAAGAGCCCATGAAGAAGCCCATTTAAGTAGCTATCTTCCAAAGCCACATCAAACAAGCCCATTTTTACTTGGCCCACTTATTCGGCCCATCTGGCTAATACGGTGGCTACAACCGCCATCACCAGCCACGTGTACTGACCCGATACGTTCCCAAATTTCCCGCCCAAAAACACCCCCCCCCCCCCCCCCCCCCCCCTCGCTCTCTAGATACGAACAGACGCTAAGAGAAGCCGCCGAACGGGTTAGTACGTTGCAAGCCATTGTCAATCAAATGGTTGTTTATTGTTGTATAAACTTTGAATGGCGACCATTGGGGAGATTCCTTGAGTTTGAGCTGTGAAAAATGACTTCGCAAATTCGAGCTTTTTATCCGGCTTTTGATTTGAGGAGGCATCTGCGTGGTAAATTTTTTGTTTTTCTTAGATGCGGCATAGAACTTTGAATGGCAATCATTGGGGTGATTTTTTTGAGTTTGAGCTGTGAAAACTGATTTCACAAATTCGAGCTTTTTTATTTACGCTATTCGGCATACTGATTTGAAAGTCATCTACGTGTTAAATGGTTTGTTTTTCTTAGATTCGATGCCAAAACGTAAAGTTGATGATACTGTTTCTATGCCGAAGAGTGACGACGGATTTGGTGCTGAAAGCAAAGGAGCAGCTGGTGGCGATGGTAACTGTAATGTCTTGTTCAAAACTTCTGGTTTACATTTGAATTTTGACAGAAATTTGATTTTAGTTCCCTAACACCATTTACATATCATTAAGAGTGTACGTAACTAAGGTTCCGTTTGGTTGAACGGAAAATATTTTCCATGGCTAAACTAATTTTCAACTAATTTTCTTGTGTTTGGTAAACGTAGTGGAAATTTATCATCGAAGTGATACGAAGAACAAGTTACATATCATGTAGTGCTGATTCTAAGTTGTAACGGTTCTCATTTTAGGGTTCTTAAAATTGATTGTGGTTGGAAGATAGGAAAAATTACAACTCTTAAGGAAGATCAGAAGAAAATGAAGGGGAAATCCACAGAAAATACATTTCAAACAAGTAAATAGACTAATAGGCAAGGAAGAAATAAAAAGGTTGTATGAGTAATTTGGACTGAGTCGCCATGAATGATCAAGATTATGAGAGTAATACGGATTGAGTTTTCACTGGGTCGCTAGAGTCTATAGGCTACCTCTCCTATCCGCTTTTCTACTAGGTCAACTTTTTTCCTCCTTCAGACTGGGACAACCTTTAGGTTGTTTAAGTAGGTTGGCCTTCATACTACGCCTTGTTGCTTTATCTAAGTAGGTTTGGGCTAAGTCGTTGAGCTTCTGTCACCTCTTGGAAAAGTAGGTCTATGGGCAAACCCCCTTCCATCGCAACGGTGGGGCATCAGAGGCTGTTGCCCTGTGGCCAACTTAAAGAAGCTTTAGTTCGATGCAGGCTTTTTTGGTTAAGTTATAGCATCACTGAGCAACATCCAATAGATTGGAAAGACGAAAATATAGATCTTGAAGTGCTCTCCGCTGGTAAATTGTCGTCGATGATTGAAAAGTTTTTACACAAGAACTTACAGAAATATAAAGCAACCAAGCACTGAAAATAGTGGGAAAATGTATTACCTTAACTATTCTAAGGCGAAAAAAACTGAGCCTAAAGCACAAAAGGTTCGGATGCTTTTCAAAGAGCAGGGAAGTGACAAATTTATTTCCTTTTTTTGGATTGGTACGTGAAATGCTACACAAACATTGGATTAGTTTCACCTTGTTTCCTCTAAATAACCATCTTATCATGTTGGTTGCTTGATAGGTATAAAACAGGATAATGAAATTGGTGATGCCCAGAGTGTTGAAAGGGCCGATGACGATTGTGACTTTGATTGCGATTGCGATTGCGATGGTGGTGACGACGACGACTATGATGGTGTTGAGTCTGTTGACGTAGCTATGGACTACAAGAAAGAATTGGCAAGTTTCATATGCTCCATGGGATTGCCAGATACTGTTTTGCATATGAAAAAGATGAATCCTTATTTGTCGCTTAGTTCTCTCAGAAGTGGTTGCTCGAAAATTTACGAGGAAGATAAACTGGGGGTTGAGCATATCTTACAGAATATGAATGGACAAATTAGCCTCTCAGTTGATGTACTGAGATATTACAGCCATAGGAGATCAGACGATGCCTTCATGTGCTTAACAGCACATTTTATTGATGAAAGGTGGAAATTAAAGAAATGGGTTCTTGGTTTTCGGTGTCTATTGGATGAGAATGACGAGATCCTTCATTCTGCCACACTCAAAACTGTGAAAGACTGGGACATCGAGAGCAAGATATCCGGTCTTACTTTGGCTGAGAGCAATGTTTAGGACGAAATGGTTCAGGAAATGAAAGAGGGTGTTGTTCAACAAAAGAAGAGGCTGCAACTTGATGGAAAACTATTTTGTGTCAAGTGTTGTGCTGAGATGTTCAAGCTGATGGCGGACGATGCGTATAAGGAGATACCTGACATCATTGACAAAGTTGGTTTACTGATTTCCTGGAAATTTGCACCTGTATGGTATCTCACAGCATTCAAGCTAAAGGAAGCTTTAGAGTTGGAGTCCATGGGAGAATTTTCGTCTCAAGAAGTGCACGATTTTGATGATGTACCATCTGCTGATGAATGGGAGAAAGCCAAATGCATCTGTAAGCTTGTTGACAGTGCAGAGGCAGTAGCAAAGGCGATATTCGTAACAAAATCTCCCACTGCCAACATCTTTCTTCATAATCTTGAAGAGCTTAGGGCAGTTCTGTTGAAGGAATCCCTTAGCTCAGATAATTTCACAAGCAAAGTGGCCAAGAAAATGCTACGGAGACTCGATAAGGACTTGAAAGATATGTTTTTGGTGTTGTCAATCTCTTCTGTATTGGATCCCCGTCTTAAGATGAGATACATAGACTATAACTCGTCCAAACGCGATTCAAATTCCCAAAGTGCTCTTGTTTTGGATTTACTTCATACCCTTTATGCTGATTACGTGAACCAAGATCGTGAAAAAGAGCACTCTGTTAGCGGTTCAACTTCTTCCGATTCTGAAGAGGAGTTAGCGAGAAACACGAAGGGAGGAGATTCCAACCGTTCAAGCTGGTTGCTAGAGTACAATGAGTTTGTCGAATCTAATGAGAAAAAGCCACCAAAGTCTGATTTGGACAGGTATCTGGAGGAACCTGTGTTGTCTTGGAGCCAGGATTTCAATGTGTTGAAATGGTGGAAAGCTGAAAACCTCAAGTACCCAATCCTGTCGAAGATGGCCCGGGATTTTCTGGCCATTCCAATGTCTGTTGCTACTTCATATGTGGCTTTTAGCACAATTCCAAGAGAGGTTGATTCACATGTCATGGCCGGCGGGCCAGCCATGAGAGATGCTTTGATGTGCACTCGGACCTGGGACTTCAAGCCCTGAAACCATTTTAGCCAGGTAAAATTTGTTGTACTTTTTTTAAAACTCTTTTTCTTGCCAATGACCTTTCCCATATACTCTTAACGTTTGTTAGCGGTTAAAATTTTAAAAAGAATAGTATAGTAAAATGAAAGATTTATTATAGAGTTGAATATTTATAGATATAGTATTAGACTAAGTATGAATATCATTTTATAACGGATTAATTATTAGACTAAGTATGAATATCATTTTTTAATTTTATATTTGAAGGATAATCTCATAGAACAAAATATATGTTATTATGCATGAGAGGGAGATGTACTATTAATCAATCAATACTAGTTGCATTGTGCACAATCTTTGCTTCAAGTGGCTAAACACATTGACACGAATTGTTACAAGTTTTAAACATAATGACCCATTTGTGAGTGATCAAAATTTCAAAAAGAATAGAATAAATATAATAAGAACGACATATAGTAAAATTAGAAAATTTACTATAAGGGGGTGAATAGTTATAAATAATTTGTTTGAGAATTTTTCTAGGAATGAGGATATGGTAGATGAGTAGGTGGATAGTATTTTTGTAATTGATAACGCGTGAATAATATTGGTATTTACGTAAACAGAAACAAATATTGAAGAAGATAAGATACGGATAAAGGAAAAGGTGAGATAGTCTTATCTCTCTTCAAGAGGATAAAATAGTCGTCTGAATATCATATTCGGTGTCTAAGCAAATAACGAAATATTGGATATGACAAACGTGAATAGTCATATCTGCTTTGATATAAATGAAATTTTTTTATAACCCTTAACAAAGAGACCCTAGAGCCCTTATTTTGTAGTACGGATGTATAGCAAATTGATCTTCTAATGTTGCTTGTAACAGGTTTTTCTTTTGGGTTCGTCTTTTGGTATCGAGAGGCTTAAATATATATTTCCCTCACCAGAATTGGACATCCTGAATTTTGTTTCAGAAGCAGGAATGGCAAAGATAGACTAAATGCTTCAGTTGTTGGTCTAATAGTTCTTACAGTTTGGGGCCTTCATATGGTTGTGCTTTTGATTTTGATTAGACCTTAATATTTGATACTGGTAGTTTCACTCTATTTGCCTGAGGAGTTTGGGTGCTTATTTTGTTTCCTTAATTGGGAATATTATTTTGGGTTGGGTAGCTTTTAAGTACGTTTAAAAAATAGATTTGCTCATGCTACTTTTGTCTCCTTTTCTATATTAATTCTCAAGGTCGGTGAGTCTCATATCAAATTCATCGTTCATATTGATTGAGTTGGTGGTGAGTGTCAAGGTAGAGTGAGCCGCGGTCTTACCTCCTTCGATAAAAAAGAAAAATCAAGTGTGACGCGGGTGAGACCGAAGAACCAGTAGTCTACTTCCAACAAATTGGATTTCCCTTTGATGAAGTCCGGTAACACCTTACCAATCTTTGGGGCAGGCCTTCAAGCACCAAGCCCTTTTCATTTCTCTTATTGCCTCTTAGCTAATTTGCATCGAAAAATCCAGGAAAACTGGCAAAAAAGATACCATCATGGGTGAGATTGAGAAAAATCAATTAATACGATAGGCACTATGTTCTCATGCTTATTGTTGTGTGGACCAAAAAATTAGCAAAAGGATTGCACGCTCTCTCTGTATCTCGGTCTAAGCTTATTATATTTTTTGATCCAGAAATTTTTTTCATTTATTGTAGTGTAAATTAAGGAGCAGTTCCTCTACTCCGATTCCTCCCTTAATTTTGTTTAGAAAGGGATTCGTATTTTATTTTTACGGCCCATCAAATCCTAAAATGAAAGTTCTTAGAGAAGCATGGTAGGAAAGGGAAGCGGTATTTTGCCTCTCTTCTTTGCTTTTGTTCATTGATATATCTTTATTTTGCTCTAAATATCATAACTTTTAAAACTTTTTTGAGCTTTTGAAATTTGATTGACTAGGCCTCCTTTATGTATGAAACTTGTGACAGCTTTTGTCAATGTGTGTACCAACTTAGAAGCAAAGATTGTGCCATGCTACTAGTATTCATGTGATTAATAAATAATACATCTTCTACTCATGCATAATTATATACATTTTAGATTATATTCTATGGCTTAAAGCTTTATCAAATTAAGTTTTATTCAAAAAATTTACTTAAATTAAAATACTAGCATTTTTATTCAAGTTTACCACTACAATTATTCTAATGAACTATATATTTAAATTCATATTTATATTTCAATTTGGGCAACAAATATATACCATAAATAAATAACCATGGGTAAGTCTAGTGGCCAATACAAATATTGCGATAGAAATTTTGTAGGTGTTACCAAACTCTTGTATATTCTTTCTTATAGGACTTTATCACGATTTTAACTCGATTTTCGTAGCCTAAGTAGTTGAGATATGAGAGTTAAAATTATTTTTTTATGGTAAATTATTTTTAAATATTATTAGCTCTTACATGCCCAATTCATATAGGGCTCATAGATGATATCAATTTTTACGGGACTCAATTCATATAAGATTTTATTTAATTTTTAATTGAGTCTCTGCTAATACATAGTGTGTTGAGAAATTAATCTAGTTGCAAGTAAAATGACTCGAACCATAGTTATATGTCTCATATTGTATTGTTCAATCTCAATCAATATGTGTCATACCGTCCTCATAACAGTACCAATTTATTTTTGTACCGTTCATGCCTGTTCTAATTATCACTGTACCGGATCATATAATTTTTTTTGTAAATTTTCAATTGATAATTTTTTAGATAATTAGACAATATTTTTTATCGATAAATTTGAAAGATATACACTGATATTTATAAGTACCGTACTAATAACAAAAATGATACACTTATGCGAGATTGATAATTTTGACCCATATTGATAACTTTGACCCATAGACTCTCACTAACAAAAAAACAAAAATTCAATGTTGGATAATAACAGCAGTGTGGCGAGCTGCAGCAGCAGTAGAAGATGAACATCAAGAACTGTTGAAGTTCAATAAATACTATATAAGCAACTGTGAACGTCAATTCATTTCAGTTCGATATTGCAACCGTTGATTTCTCTCAGTAGGAGGATTGAGATACAGTTTTCGAGTTAGAGTTTGCTCGCTGTGTTCGATTTCAGTTCAATTTCGAGTTCAATCGACAACTCATAATCTTGTTGTTCCTTTTTGCTCCAGATCCCAAAGAGAGAGATGCTGAATCGAGTTTCTTCGCCTAGTAAAAACATTGTCTTTTGTGTACAGTGATTTCGCAACTATTTCCTTCACTTCATTTCAGCTCGATATTGCAAACGTTGATTTCTCTTCAGAGATCCAAATTTCTCTCAGGAGGACCGAGGAAAAGATTTCGAGTTCGAGTTCGCGGCTCGTTGCGTTCGATTTCAGTTCAATTTCGAGTTCAATCAACAACTCATAATTTTGCTGTTCCTTTTGCTACAGATCCCAAAGAGATACTGAATCGAGTTTCTTCGCCTAGTGAAAATTGTCTTTAGTGTGCAGTGTGATTTTGCA
>JABCMJ010070990.1:0-12236 GCA_014822125.1 Arbutus unedo
TTTTTATTTCTTTTTAGGATTTTTAGTTATGGAATTTTTGGATAAACTAGTCGTGACAGTCTACAATTGCTTGGTCATGAAATTTGCGATGAAAAGCCCCTAACGAGTAGGGAAAATCTGAGACCCAGAGATAAAAATTAGTAGAAAAGTAGAGAGAGAAGAATTCTGCCTTTGCTAGGATTTATTATTCTATAATTTGAATAGGCAACAAATTCCTTAAAATATGCATACTGTTATAGTGATATCTAATTTTAAAATAGAAAAGTCTTGATAAAATCAATATAAAATTTAACTTAAGGGTATTATCGTCTATTCATTCGTAATTATGTTATTAAAGATATATTTCATGTTATTTAAAATAACAGAAAACTTTGGATATAAAAAATTAAATCTAGCAATTTATGTGATCAGACTTTAAATAAGCTTAATAACTCTTTGGGAGTTATTTTATTAAATAAAAATTTTATCTTTAAAATACCGACGATACCAAAGCAGAGAAGGAATAGAAAAACCGATTGCTTTGATTCCCTGCCAAGACGACGAGACCTTCAACTGAACTACACCACTCTCTCTCTCTCTCTTTGTGCCCTGCCTTCTTTCTCACTCTCTACGTACTAATTTCTTTGTTCTCTAGGGTTTCATAATTTCTCGCTACTCTCGCACTATGGACAGCGATCGTCCTCCTCCGATTCCCTCCAGGCAAGGCTGTGGAGGGCCGCCGACCCGCATCACTACCCGGAGAGGCGTTGTTTCGTCGACCTTCCGGTCGTACGACGAGTGGAAACCGCCTAATAACTGCCGCGATCCCCCTCCCGGACCACCGGTAGGGCTTAGATACTTCACTGTCGAGCTTCGTTGCGATAATCGGAAGTTCTCCAAGGACGACGCCGATGAGATTATTTCGAAATTCAAGAGTAAAATCGAGACTTGTGATATTTACTCATCTGGTTCTCTTGCTGTGAGGCTGTATTATAGGAAGTGGATGGACGCGCTCGAAGCGACGGTGAATTTATGGGAAACTCGACTCGACGGGGCTCATTCGTTCAGGCCGTGTCTCATGCCGAGCCGATGCGACATGGAAAAGCTTAACGACAAGCTCAAAATTCTGTTTGCCGAACGTGTCAATCAATTGATCGAAGGGGACCTGGTGCAGAAGTGGCAGAAGAAGTTAGGGCTTGTTATAGACGAGATTTCGCGCGTTAAAAGTTGTCTTAGAAGTCATAACCGGATTAGTGTTTACGAAGAGCTTACGAGGAAAAAGTCCGGGTTAGAATCCGAGAAACAGTTGATAGAGAAGAGGATTGACGAGTTTCAATCCGCGATGGAGTGTATCCTTAATTTTCTTGAAGGGACACTGTCAGTCGACGATTTCAAGGTGCTTAGGTTGAGTTTACACTTCGATTGGGTCCGGCTTCATTGCCTAATCAAGAGGGAATGCCGGCGGCTAGAAGGTGGCTTGCCTATTTATGCCTTCCGTGGGGAAATACTAAGAGAAATCTATAACCAGCAGGTGATTTTATGTCTTTCTGGTTCTCTATTAAACTTGATTTTCATGTCTGTTGCTGTTGCTGGCTACGAGAATTATTGAGTTTTATCTTGATCATTGGTAGTAATCTGGAATTAGTTACTCATTTGTTGCTTGTTGAGTATTTTTGGTGGTTAATGTGATAATGACATTTCGGGTGGTAGAATCTTGGATCAGTCACAAGAAGGCCATTGTTGCTGGTATAGAATTTTGGAGTGGTGGATATCCTTATAGTAGAGCTAATTTTGACGTTACTTGTATCTGCTGGTGACTTCATGAATCTTATAGATGGGATTATTGATAAACTGAAACTTCCGATGGTGTAATGAAATTCATTTTTATAGTAATCCCTTACCCCAAGTTTGGATTGAGGGATTTGGAGGGGAAGTGAGGGATTTGGAGATTATTTTTGTGTTTGGATTGAATTTTAGGAAGGAAAGTGAGGGAGATGGAGGAAATGGGAGGGGAAAAGTACAAGTGTTTTAAGCACATCACTTCACCTCCATATTTGGAAAGAAATGGAAGGAAAGTGAGCTGATTATGTGGCTCAGATTTGTAATGTCAATTATGACCCTTTAAAAAATAAATATTAACAAGATAAGTTATACAAGTTATTTGTTACTACACAAGATGAAAGTTTAAAAAAGTAAAATATATTATAACATTTACTTTCTTTCCTTAACCAAACATGAAAAAATATTTTAAAATCTCACTTTCCACTCCATAGACCAAACAAATAAAAAAAATGTCACTCCACTTTCCTTCACCTCCCCTCCTGTCCCCTCTCTTTCCTTCACCTCCCCTCCCCTCAATCCAAACTAAGCGTTAATCATCTCCTAGCAGCCAATGTGTGTGCTTGTATTCAAAATTGAAAATTATTTCTAAAAACCACCCTGGAATCACCTAAGATTGGATGATCGCCATAATAAGATAATACTAGTTGAAATATGCAAATTAAAACTTAAAAGATTTGGAATCTGTGATTTGGTAAAATTAAATGACTCACTTGCAGGCTATAAAAACATAATGACCGTGCCAGTGGGAGAAAAGTGGGCACAAAAGTCGATAGCCAGATGTCCTTGCTCTGCCATAGAACGAAAAATAGACGCATAAAAATCTAGAAACAAACACAGAAAACAGGGAAAACGCAAATTGTAGACTAGTTGATACTAAATGAGAAGTTTACTCCATTATGATCGCATTTCTTGGTGCTTCTGCGGAGGAGAACGGATCAAAGATAGACACATGACAGATTAGGTTACTGAATCAGTTACATAAATGTTGGGATTGTGTGATGTAGTTGGCTTCACATCTTTTTCCCTTTCAGTTAGTGGATGGAATAGCATTTAAGTTTGGGAATAACTATTTTGTTTGGCCAGATTTGGCAATGGAAAGTGTTAGCCAGCCTCGGAAAAAGTCCACACCAAAGTGGGCTATCCCTTTCTATATTAGAATAGATTTCCAACAAACCACATACTTAACTAAACTTCTCCCGTCATAAACACGAGGAAAATACCTATTCCCAAAATTGTACAGTTGAGATCAATATTTTACATTCTGAAATATTGTTTTAAAAAGCTCTTTGCGCACATGGTGTCACGGTTCTCTAGAGCCTAGTGTCACGGGCTGCCAACTTGCGTGCCATTGGAAATTCTTAGAAGTTGGTAGAGAGATGCCACGGAAGAGTCTAGAAGAATTCGGAATGTCCTAGTCAAGCCTGGAGTATTTCAGAAGAGTTCAGAATCTTCTAGATGGAGCTGGATGCAGGTGGAGGATTCCAAAGAATTTTGGAAGGGTATGAAACATGCTAGAGTTGTAGGAGAATTCTACATTGTATTAGAATCGTATAGAATGTTCTAGGGATTTAGTAGAATGTGGAGAGATCTAGATATTTCCTAGGAGTATCTTGGAGTTATTAAATAAGTCGAGTAGCTCATTTGTGTGTGAGAGCTAAGATCATAAAGGATCTCCAAGTGAAGTGAGAGCTTGGAAGAGCAAGTGTGAGGGAAGAATATACTTGTGGGTGAGAGCCTGGTATAGATTGTGAATTGTATTATTTGTGTAGTGAAGAGCTTCCTTACTTAAACTTTCGAGTGAGTGAGTGTGTTAAACTTGTGTGGTTTGTGGGAATTGGGAAGATATTTGCTCAAGTGACACATGGAGCGCAAGTACTAAAATCTTGGGCCGGGAGACTAGGCACAAGCTTAGAAAGTACTGGAAGTGTAATGTAGGAAAAGTATTCGAAAGATAGCATTCGAAATGTTAAAATCATGAAATACTGAAAAAGACAATAATGTTTTAAAAACAGAAAAAAGCAATTCGGCAATAGAAACAACGCAAAGACAATCTAGAAACATTATGGGTCTATTTGGCAACGTTTTTCTTTTTAGTTTTAGGTTTTGTTTTTCAAACTTTTTGTAAACATCTTAACAATCACGTTTGGATATGTATTTGTGTTTTGTTACTATAAACGTTTACGAAGTTTCTTGTAATTGTCAAAACAACAAACAACAAACTGGTTTTTTCACTTGTTTTAAAAACAGGGTCCGACGATCTACCATAGTCATATCTCGTCTCACTCTCCCTCCCTCCCTCTCCCTCCCTCCCTCCCTCCCTCACTCTACCATAGTCATAAAAACAGGATCGCAGTCGTCGGAGTTGGGTTCGCCGGAGATTGAGAGGGGAAAAGGTGTGGGGTAGGGGAGAGAGAGAACGTCGGTGGGGGAGGGGATAGATAGGGTTAATGTGTAAAGAGGGAGAGGAAGGAGAGTGTTTTAATGTCAGCCATTGATTTTAATTTTAATGATTGAGATGAAGTATTTTTTTATATGTCCCCGGATTCAGCCCCATATATATGTGTGTGTGTGTCTGTGTGTGTATATGTGTGTGTGTGTGTGTGTGTGACACACATACACATATATATGTAATGTATTATTCTTCTTTTCGAAACACTGGAGAGTATTTTTTGAGTCACCCATGTATGAAGTGATTTTTGTTTCTACGTTCTTGTCACTTCCTCCTCACACACACATCACAGTATGTAAATTGACCACACGTATCTCATGCGCCAGTCTAAATAATTATTGTATTGGTTAAACAAAAAAATGGAACACATGGATTTGTATGGTTACATTCGACGAGGTTTCATAGTTGGAATAGTTGCATCATAACTTCATTGTTAATTCTATTATAACAGCTCCATTATGCTTGACCTATCAATTATTGATCCCAAAGCTTTTTGATGTGTATATCCATTGTATCCCAACGTAAGAATTCTTAAATTGAAACGATAAACTCTTGGTTTGTTGACTGACACGGTAAATAAAGAAACAGATACATGTACAAAGCAAAAGCATTGTTCTCTGTTTGTGAGAGAGAGGGAGGGGGAGGGGGGGAGAGATAGAGAGAGGGTTGGACCAAGTATACTTTGTAAAATTTGAAAATCAATATCCTAATAATATCTTAACAAGCATTGTTCAGTTCTTTTTAGCCATTTCTAATTGTTACTGTAATTTGGACAGGTGATGGTACTGGTTGGAGAGACTGGTTCAGGGAAGAGTACGCAGTTGGTTCAGTTTCTTGCTGACTCAGGAGTAGCTGGTAACGGCTCCATTATATGCACTCAGCCCCGCAAAATTGCAGCTATCTCATTGGCTCAAAGAGTTCAAGAGGAAAGCTGTGGGTGCTACAAAGATAATTCAGTTGTATCCTTCCCAACCTATAAATCTGTTCAGCAGTTCAATTCCAAGGTAATATATATGACGGACCACTGCTTATTGCAGCACTATATGAAAGATAAGAATCTATCTGGGATTTCATGCATCATTGTCGACGAGGCACACGAAAGAAGCTTAAACACTGATCTTCTTTTAACCTTGATAAAAAACTTACTTCGTCATAGGCATGATCTGAGGCTTATCATCATGTCTGCAACAGCTGACGCAAACCAGCTTGCAGAGTATTTTTTTGGTTGTGGAACCTTTCATGTAGTGGGCAGAAACTTTCCGGTTGATATCAGATATGTCCCTTGTGCATCTGAACGCCCTTCAGATTCTTCTAGTAATGCTTCCTATGCTTCTGATATTGTGAGGATGGTGACCGAGATCCATAGAACAGAAAAAGATGGGACAATTCTTGCTTTCTTAACTTCTCAGATGGAAGTGGAATGGGCTTGTGAAAAGTTCAAATTCCCCTCTGCAGTTGTGTTAGCTTTGCATGGAAAGCTTTCTTATGAAGATCAACATCGCATCTTTCTTGACTACCCAGGTAAAAGAAAAGTTATATTTGCCACAAATGTTGCTGAGACGTCATTGACAATTCCAGGGGTGAAGTATGTGGTGGATTCCGGCATGGTGAAGGAGAGTAGGTTTGAACCTGGCTCTGGTATGAATGTCCTCAAGGTTTGCAGGATTAGTCAGAGTTCTGCAAATCAACGAGCTGGTCGTGCTGGGAGAACTGAACCAGGGAGATGTTATAGACTTTATTCGGAAAGTGATTTTGAATTGATGCCAGCTCATCAGGAACCTGAGATTCGTAGGGTTCATCTTGGTGTGGCAGTTTTAAGGATTCTTGCTTTGGGCACAACAGATGTGCAGAGTTTTGATTTTATTGATGCTCCTAATGCTGTAGCTATTGACATGGCCATTAGAAATCTTCTCCAGTTAGGAGCTGTTGTATTGAAGAATAATGTATTGGAATTAACAAAGGACGGACTGAAATTGGTTAAATTGGCCATTGAACCTCGGTTGGGAAAAATAATTCTTGAATGCTTCGAGCACCGCTTGGGTAAAGAGGGGCTTGTTCTTGCTGCTGTTATGGCAAATGCCAGTAGCATATTTTGCAGAGTGGGTAATGAAGAAGATAAGCTTAAATCTGATTGCCTTAAGGTGCAATTTTGCCATCGCTATGGTGATCTCTTCACTTTTCTCTCAGTTTATAAGGAATGGGAGGGTGTGCCTCAAGAAAAGAAGAATATTTGGTGCTGGGAGAATAGCATCAACGCCAAATCCATGCGGAGATGCCAGGACACAGTCTCTGAATTGGAAACTTGTCTTCAGCATGAGCTTAATCTTGTTATTCCAAGTTACTGGCGTTGGAATCCACTGGTGTCTTCTGAGCAGGATACGAATTTGAAAAATGCTATACTCTCTTCACTTGCAGAGAATGTAGCTATGTATTCTGGCTATGATCAACTTGGATATGAGGTGGCATTGACTGGAAAGCATGTTCAGTTACACCCTTCATGTTCATTGCTAATATTCGGTCAGAGGCCAAGTTGGGTGGTTTTTGGGGATATTCTCTCAGTATCCAATCAGTACTTGGTCTGCGTTACTGCTTTTGATTATGAGTATTTGCCTACCCTTTGCCCTCCTCCTCTCTTCGATGCCTCAAAGATGGAGAGTCAGAAGCTGCAAGTGAGGGTTTTGACTGGTTTTGGGTGTATTGTACTAAAAAAGTTCTGCGGGAAGTTCAACAGTTATCTCCATCAGTTTGTTTCACAGGCAAGAGCAGTTTGTATGGATGAACGGATTGGTATTGAAGTTAGTTTTGACAGGAATGAGATCCAATTATTTGCCTCTTCGCGAGACATGGAAACAGTGAATAGCCTCCTAAGTGATGTTCTGGAGTATGAAAGAAAATGGTTACTCAATGAGTGCATGGAGAAATGCTTGTATCATGGAGGACCTGGTCTATCACCTTCTGTAGCTTTGTTTGGAGCTGGTGCGGAGATAAAGCATCTGGAACTTGAAAAGAGATGTTTGACTTTTGATGTGTTCTGTTCAGATGTGAATGCTGTTGATGATAAGGAGCTTTTGTCGTTTTTGGAGAGAAGTACATCAGGTAGTATTTGTGCGGTCCAGAAATTCACAGGCATTGGACAAGATACTGATGAGAAGGAAAAATGGGGGAGGATAACATTTATCACACCTGAAGCTGCTAAGAGAGCTGCTGAGTGCAGTCCTGTTCAATTCAATGGATCCTGGTTAAAGATAATTCCTTCACGGAGCACTGTTGGGGGGGATCATAAAATGTTTTCATTTGCTGCTGTTAGAGCAAAAGTTTCTTGGCCACGCAGGGTTAGCAAGGGGCTTGGAATTGTCAAATGTAACAGGCATGATGTCAATCATATGGTTGATAATCTTTCTGACTTGTTAATTGGAGAAAAGTTTGTCCGCTGTGCAGCTAGCATGAAGTTCCCAGATAGTGTTGTTGTAACCGGACTCGATAGAGGACTCTCTGAAGCTGAAATTTTTGATGTATTAAGGCCTGCAACGGATAGGAAAATCTTGGATTTTTTCTTGGTGAGAGGAGAAGCTGTGGAAAACCCTCCATGTAGTGCTTGTGAAGAAGCACTTCTGAGAGAGCTCTCCCCCTTCATGTCTAAGAGGAACCCCCATGGTAATGGTGTACAAGTCCAGGTCTTCCCACCAGAACCTAAGGATTCTTTCATGAGAGCCTTGATCATGTTTGACGGAAGTCTACATTTGGAGGCAGCCAAAGCTTTGGAGCAAATTGAAGGGAAAGTATTGCCTGGATGTCTTCCGTGGCAGAAGATCAAGTGTCAGCGGTTGTTTCACAGCTCTGTATCTTGCCCTGCACCTGTCTATTTGGTTGTCAAGGAGCAACTGGATTTTCTCCTTGCCAGATTCCAGCGACGAAAGGGTATATTCTAACTTTTTTTTTTTGCTTACAACTGTAAGTTTGGGTAGTGATTTTTGCACTCCGCTTTTCACCATTGGCTCTCTTTCTGTCTATGTTTATTTGAATTTGTAATCTCCCATTTATTGCAAATACACATGGGTAAAATACAAAAAATATAAGGGGTGCAGATGGTGAAAAGAGGAGTGCAAAAAACACTTTCCTAGTTTAATTCGGTTTCTAGCTATTTGTTCTTTCGGAAGATGCAATTTATGCGATTACTAGCTTATAGTGGAAGATGCAATCTATTAGCTTTCATAAGCTTAGGCAGAATGGGAAACCAAATTGCTGATCTCCCACGTCTGGGTTTGTTTTGGTTTCCCCTTGTTTTCTTGCATTTAATTCTCATCTTTTGATTGCCCACTAGATGTCTCACCTAGATATGTTTGCTCTCTCATGCACATGTTTATGGTCGCGTTTGCTCTGAAATCTTGTGAGATTGGGTTTCTACCTACATGTAACTTCGTCGGATATGCCAAAGATTGTGACGTAATAGAATTCTTCTTTAAGATCAAAATGCGACCAATCTCCATAAATGCTTGTGAAACTGATAGATATTTGGAGCTTGACATATGCTCTAATTTTGTGGTCTGCATGCTCATTTCAAATGCTAAATGGTTTGAAGTAGTCAGGATGGGTTGGAATATATGTTTTTTTCTCAAGCCTTTAATGGACTCTATTTATCATCTTTGGCTCACTGTTTGCTTTTATAGTTATGTACATTTTTTATATAAGGGGATTGAGAAGGTGTTGGTTGGAGATAAATTCAAAAGAGGAAATAAAGGTGATTTGGGGCTTAGTCCAATAATTTCGTTACTTTTTTATTTTCCTTGTTACCCTACAAATAGTTTCCGAATTCAGATCTTTTTTTTTTTGCCTAACCAGATAGGTACTGTGGATCTATGGATGAGAGATATTGTGTAATGTTGCGTAATTGGAGTTGAATATCCAGACTATGTATGTTTATCCACGCCGCTGCATGTCCAAAGTATCTGCTGTTGTTGTTCTTAATGAAAAAAGGCATTAGAGAAAAAGGAAAGAGATGAAGGGCAAAGGGGGAGGGGGATAAAAGAGAAAAATATCAATAAACAGAAAGAGATGACAAGAGAGTAGTCTAATTATATATGAAATTTAGCAAATAGTGATGAATGAGTTATCCATGAATCTTAGCTTATTTTGGAATTTTAGATTGGTAGAAAATTTATTTACTGTTTCCTTTCCATCTTTTCTTAATTGCATTGGGCTCAGCAATTGGTAGATGAATTGAATCTTCAAATAGCCTAGTAAGATGGTATCGTACTTCAATTTTAGTAGCTCTCTCATTTACCTTAAAAAATGGTAAATTTTGTTTACAGGTGCCGAGTGCTATCTCCACAGGAACGACAACGGCTCATATCGAGTAAAAATCTCTGCCAATGCTACAAAAACCGTGGCAGAGTTAAGAAGACCTCTGGAGCAGCTCATGAGAGGAAAAATGGTAGACCACCCCACCCTCACTCCACCAATCCTCCGTCAGTTATTCTCAAGAGACGGCATGACCCTCATGAAATCAGTTCAACGCGAAACAGGAACATGCATTCTCTTTGACCGACCCGCCCTTACCGTGAGGATCTTTGGTTCTTTGAAAAAAGTCGAGTTAGCGGAACAAAGATTAGTTCAATCTCTTGCAACCTTACATGAGAGCAAGCAACTCGAAATCCATCTCCGCGGTAGGGCCTTGCCGCCTGACCTGATGAAGGAGGTGGTTAAGAAGTTTGGTCCAGACCTTCATGGTCTCAAAGAAAAGTTTCCTGGTGCGGAATTCAGTCTCAACTCCCACCGCCAGGTTATCGCGATTACCGGTAACAAAGAAGTAAAGCAAAAGGTAGAAGATGCAGTTAACGAAATTGCCCAGATGAGTTGTACTATCCCTTTGCCGTCGGCTCAGGGGGTCGAGAATGGTAATGGTTATGGGTGTCCGATTTGCTTGTGTGAAGTGGAGGAGGGTTACTGCCTCGAAGGCTGTGCTCATGTTTTCTGCCGCCAGTGCCTGGTCGAGCAGTGTGAGTCTGCCATCAGAAGCCAGGACAGCTTCCCCATTCGTTGTGCCCGTGAGCGTTGTGGGGCCTATGTCTTGCTCACTGACTTGCGGGCTCTATTGTCGAGCGAGAAGTTGGAGGAGCTCTTCCGGGCTTCTCTGGGGGCGTATGTGGCGTCGAGTGGAGGGAATTTTCGGTTTTGCCCCTCACCCGACTGCCCGTCCGTTTACCAGGTGGCGGGACCTGGTACGGATGGAAAGCCGTTTGTATGCGGGGCTTGTTACGTGGAGACATGCACGCGGTGCCACGTGGAGTACCACCCATTTGTGTCGTGCGAGAAGTATAGGGAGTTCAAGGAGGACCCGGATTCATCTCTCAAGGACTGGTGCAAGGGGAAGGCCGACCATGTGAAGCAGTGCCCTGTTTGTGGGTACACGATTGAGAAGATTGATGGATGCAACCATATTGAGTGTAGGTGTGGGAAGCACATTTGCTGGGTTTGTTTGGACTTCTTTGGGGCAGGTGATGATTGCTACGCACATATGAGGTCTGTACACGAGACCATAATCTAAACCTCAGCAACTGACTTAACGTGGAGAAATATCTGTTTATATTCCAACTTTCCGATGTAAATATACATATATATATATATATATATCTATATCTATATATACATAAATATGTTTCGAAGAATGGTAGAGCTCACGATGGATGGTTTTTGTACATACATGTTTTAGGAAAATGGGAAGATTGTTGTGCATTGCGCATAGTAGGACTCCTGATCCACGTTTTAGGGTGCAGTGAATCGTATCTATTCTCAGTTTCGCCTCTCTCTCTCTCTCTCTCTCTCACCACCCCCCCCCCCCCCCCAAAGAAAAAAAAAAAAAAATCTGTTTTGGCAGGCTCAATTTAAAGCTGGTGGGGATGGTAGGAGAGAGTTTGTCAGTCATTAACAGTTTATATGCGGCGAAGTACACCGTGTTCTATGATATGTTTACTATAAAAAAGGGTATTTTGTTACGGGTACAAATTATTTATATCAATCATGTACAAATGTGAGAGGTGGTTGGCTCCCCATCTCTCCCTCTCTTCTCACACTTGTATAAATGATTTATACTCGTAACATTTTTCTAGAAATCGTTTAGTACTTCCTCGTTTGTACATGTTCTAAATTCTAACACTTTCAGTTATCTGTGCTGTCCGATGTTCGATTATTGAATCTGAATTGTTTATTTTTTTTGTCTCATTGATTGTGCATCACGATAAATTCAAGTTGATCGTTATACATTTATCTATCGATGTCAAATCATAGTTGATTTGTAATTTACGTCCGCTGAATGATTTTGAGTACATACGTGATTTAGAATATGTGACAATATCATTGCTGATCGACATATAGCTGTAATAAAAAAGAAGGAACAAAATCAAAAAAAGTATCTACAACCAAAGGCAAATCCCACACCAGCAATCCCCAAACAAAGAGCCCAACCCAAAAACCATCTCATTCCCGCAACGTCCACCGCATCATCGTCTTCTTCCTTACGAAACCCATCTTTTTTCTGCCCTTGCCTTTGTACCCTTAACAATTGAAGCTCAAGCAATCTCACCCATTGCCTATACGCAAACAATTTCGAAGAATCTGCCATGAAAGCATTCCGGAGAACATCCCTCTCCTTTCCCAAAACAGCAGCTTTCTTCTCCGCTTCTCTCGCTCGTGTCTGTGACAATCTCAATGCCTTCAAAAGCTCCAATTTTTCATTCTCAGTTCCATTAAGTTCATCGTTTTCGTCCTCTTCTTCGACCACCGGGTTGTTGAAAATCCGATTCATCGACGATAATACCGATTTATCAGTCCCGGTGAAAATCTTGACTGGTGGAGGAAGATCGCAGTTCTGCATTAGCTCGATGCCGGATTTCGAGTTTTTGGATACCCATCCCGCCATCATCAACGTACAGCAGAGTTTACCCCTCCAGGTGTTCGATAGAAGTACTCA
>JABCMJ010071007.1:0-18958 GCA_014822125.1 Arbutus unedo
GGTCACGAAAGAGGGCCTAACCGGTCACGGCCACCTTCTGTCGAAAAATGAAAAAAACCTCCCACCCGCCTGACCGGTCATGAAAGAGACCTGACTGGTCACGAAAGAGGCCTGACCAGTCACGCCAGCCTATTGACGAAAATTTTGATTTCGCGTGACTGGTCACCCCCTCTTCACCAAAACTCATCACACACATCCGTCGCCTCATCTGATACTTATCTATATCCTTTTTATTCATCGTAAGACATTTTTAAACATTGAAATATGACGGGTCCTTACAACTTTAAAAACAATGTTGTCTGGTAACACTATCTAATAATATTATCAAATAACATAATCATGTAACTACTCCTTTTATTCTAAATTAATTGGTATTATGTTCATTATCTTTTTTTCTTGATTTTTGTCAATTTTAGGTTAAAAATTTTAAATTAATCATTTATGTTGACAGAAAAATTTGACAAATATAAGATATGAGAAAAATATTAAAAAAATTTATTAAATACGAAAAAAGTTTGAAAAAAAATTATCAGATAAAGTTATTATAAGATGTGTTTACCTAAAAACGGAGATTATTAAATTTTTCTATAAAATACAAAAATAGGCAGATGATACATCCATCGTCAAAAAAGAATTGGGTGGCGGACTTGTACAATTTTTAAAGTTACGAAAGATAAAATTGCAGGGAAAACAATTCTGAAAAATAGTACTTGACAATTATTATTTATTGATTTGGAAAAACAGTATAAAAAATAGAATAAGAACAAAATAAAAAATAGAAATCGAGACCTGTGAATTTCATAGTGTCTTTAAGATAAAATACAATGTCTTATCATAGTGTTTGAGGATCTACTCGGAGTTATGTCTTTGAGGATACAACGGTTAAATTCCAGAATCGATAACACCTTTTAAAAGT
Source organism: Arbutus unedo (assembly GCA_014822125.1). Classification (NCBI taxonomy): domain Eukaryota; kingdom Viridiplantae; phylum Streptophyta; class Magnoliopsida; order Ericales; family Ericaceae; genus Arbutus; species Arbutus unedo. The sequence continues at coordinate 917 of JABCMJ010071007.1, forward strand.
TGACTAGTAAACTGTTTGTACTCTCTTTTATCGAAGAAAAAAAAAAAAAACACTGGAAGAAAACTTGAAAAATAGTAACAGGAATGTTTAGAATTGTTGGTGTCAAAACTTTGAATGAGGACTGTCCAATTTACAGATTCAAGGGAGACCAGAATTTTAATTCTGTAATAAATTCATAATTTGATTTTTGGATTAAATTTCAGAATAAATCTTGTGGCTACAATTTTGAAAATAAATTCTCAATTTAAAATCACAATTAACTTTGGGGTTTTAATTCTCCAAATCAATTACAGAATTAATTGCAAAATTTTTTTTAGTTTATTTCTAGATAATTATCATCTATGTGTGGGTTCTAGCCTACTCAAGCCAAACAAACTCAAACTCTTGAGTTATAAAAAAATAAACCATAAAGGCCCGCGGACTATGCCAAGTCACAGTCAAAATCAAAGTCAAAGTCAAAGCCCAACTCAGACATATGGCTCGAACACAAAGACAAGCCATAGTGGTTGTGTTGGGGCTCAAGCATACTAACTAGTCATGTGATGTGTCAAATCAATCTCACGATGACGAATGAAGAAAAATCACTCGAGTGCATGTTGGGTGGGTCTCTCCTTAATTAGGGGGATTTCACATGGATATTTGTTTAGATAATTTAAATTAGGGTCCTATTAGTTCAGAAACCGTTGGTTTTCATTACATTTACTTTTTGAAGTTATGTTTTCATCTCATTTTTATATGGTCTGACATTTTTATCATTATTTTTGAGTGTTAGTTTACGCTTTTATCCTCCTTTAAGTGAAAACATATAATTTTTGCTTTTGTAGGTTTAAAATTTTAGCAATAAATTAGGCTTGAAATATATAATTAAATATGGTAAATACTTTTCAGTGAATCTGGAGAATATTACTAAAATCTAAAAGATACTCACCGAAATCTTAAATACATCCATCGAAATCTGTTAATACGCTCGAAATCTATTTTAGTGACTGTTTTAGTGAAATCACTTCTACGAAATCTGCTTTAGTGATTCACAAGAATTTTGAGAATATCACTAGATTTTTTTTTATGCTTGGACGAAATCATATTTGTGTTCATTTCTTTATATTCCTAAATCCAACTTTTTTATATTCGTCATCTTGTGTCATATAGACTTGCTAATGTTCTGTTCTTGTTAATCGGAATCCAAGCGTTGTGAGTTAGGATGAAGATTTTATCGTCAAACCTAAAGAATATTTTCCAAACACAATTCAGATTATACGTGAGTGAAGTTTATTTTATTGTTGTTCTTATTTTGTAGTATTTGTTTAGGATGATGTTGGTTGAACACTATACAACGAATTTTGCAGAAATTACTATGATGCAGAAATTTATCACGATCTGCAATTTTACCATTGCAGAAGAAATTTTTCTTTGGAGTTACAGAAATTTACCATGACATGCATATTTACCATTACGAAAGAACAAAATATTTTCCAGCAATTTAAGCTATTAGATTAGTAAATTTACCATCACAATTATAGTAATGTAAATTTATCATCACAAAAAATATCTAAATCTTCAGCTATCGTTTTTGTCCTAACATTCATCCGGTGAACTCAAATTTGGAGGGTGTCTAATTGATATGGTAATGTATTGATAGTATTTCGATGCTTTAGGAGGTGAGTGCTGAAATTGTGTAATTTCTTAAATGAAAGTAATTTGAGTATTTTTTGAAAGAAATGATTAAAACATAACTTTTAAAGGTAGATGAGATGGAAAGTTAATAAACACTTATATATAGAACCAAAAAAATAAATTGTCCAATAATTCTTTTAAGGGCCATATTAGTTTTGGGTCATTTTGCTATTTATTCAATTGCCAAGAAGAATCAAGTAATTTTCTCTGCGTTTATTCAAACGTCCAGATTCTTCTTCTCCTTATTTTTTGGTGCTGCTGCGTGGGGTTTTTCTTTTGCTTTTCGGTTGAAGGGGTTTTAGACACAGTGAGGCGTAAGAAGAAATTAGTGGAGGGTTTTAAGGGTGTTTGGGAGTTTCCTTTTTATATTTTTTTTATTTGTATTTTTGAATTTTGGCTGTATGGGAGTTATATTTCTAGAATGAGTCATGTAAAACTCATTTTCAATTTTGGATTTTAAGAAAAAAAAAACTCAAAAACAGGTCTATAGCTCATTTTTGTATTTTTATTCTATTGTTTTTGCAAAATATATTTTGCACATTTTTTTCTAAATACTCCTCCCAAATTCAAAAATTATTCTGGCCATCATTCAAAAAGTCGAAAAAATCAAAAATAAAAAGCTGAAAAATAGACTCTCAAACACCCTTTTAGTTCAAATTCAGGTGCACCGTTTCTACTCCAATTTTGACAAGATTTCAATATGTTCCTCATCTTGGCAAGCTTTACATTTTGATCGGAACGGATTATCAAGTATTTATTCGGGTCTACTAGTTTGGGATACTCTCATTTTATAAGACCTAAACTTGTACTTTGCTGCATTTGTTGAAACACACCTTAGGGTGATTTGTGAGATACCCATTTGTAAGACTTTGTTGCTAGTGGAATCGGACTTCGGTCAACCTCAAATTTTGGGAGAACCACATAAAAATTACTTGTTGAGTTTGGCTTGTGCCGTTCCTAATTTATTCGCTGCGGTATTTACATTTTCTTTCGTGCTTATACTTGTGGGAATTTTGTGCTATTTTTTCCAACAGTGCATTCATTGTGATGCTCAACTGCATTTATCAAGACACTTAACTAATATTTATAAATAAGGGTGAATATCAACCAGCAAAAAGGTTGATGACTTGGAGAACTTATGCTAGGTCAATTAGTAAAGTATTCTTAGCTACTTTTATATAAATAATCACTATAAGCAACAACTCACGTATTTATTTTCTGCAATCATACATGCTCGGTAGGATACTTCTTCTAAGAGCTTTTTCATTTCATAGTTGCTAACTTAGCCGTTAAAGAGCATTCCGACTACTCGTCAAGATATCTCTGATTGGTGTTTCCTTTCGCAGCTAGGACCTTTGATCAGCGTATCTAGTAGGGCATGTCTAGGTCAACTCTCTTTCAACTCCAACAGAACTTGTATGGGAGTCTCACAAACCAAAACTTGCAAAACTTGCATTCATGCAAAAATTGTGATTCCACGGTAAGCTATCTTTTGTGATATTTTTTAACAAAGCTTTTTTTGTTGTCAAATTTGAGAAAGTCTAAGGACCCAAAAAATATTTTTCAAAAATGTCCCAGAATTCAAAATGAATGGAACAGATTTAATTAAGTGTGTAATTTTTCAAAATTCAAATGAATCTTAACCTTTAATTTTGAGTTTGGAGATGTTTTCGGAAAAACTTATTAGGACCGTAGCACTCCAAGTCAAATTTTACAATAAATTTGATTTTATTATTCCTAATCTAATGATTGAAAAAAGACCAAGTATCATACTACAATGAATAATTGTGCTATATCTATACTACAATACACAATAGTGTGGGGCCGTTCAAATATATTCACAATAACTATTGAGATTTTTTAATTTGACGGTCAATCTACCTTCTCTTAGATAAGTTTCCTCTCCTTGCTAATTTCTCTCTACTCTTTTTCTGTTTTCCCTCCAAACGTGATGATATATTTCCCTTTTCTTTTTTTTTTTTCTCAATCTCAATAGAACTTTTCTTTTCTCCTCTCTTCCACCGGTTTCTCTTCTTCCGTCGCTGCATAAATCAAGTCACAATTGATGGCTCACCCTCCTCTGCAACCATCGTTGTGTCCCCCTTTCATGAGCTCCACATTCTCACTCACCATAGATGCTAAATTAAGGGGTAAGTAAAATGAGTTTGAAGAGCTCTAAAGAATTTAGATAGCTATTTTTTTTATGGAGAGCGGCGTAGTTAAGATATAATGCACTCTATTTGTTCGTCTATTTTTTAATTTTTACATGTCTCAAAATATTTGTTCGATTTTAAGATTGACTTATAAAAGTTCTCTTCATACCCTCTCTTTTCAAAAAAATACATATTGAAAAATGTACTCTCATTTAATGCTAAACAAGTTAAATTTTTTTAAAAAGTAAATATTGTGTTCCTTTAAAAGTTTAAATTTTAAGATGAATAGTAATATTAGTCTGTGAAAATAATATTGTACTGATGAAACAACATTTTTCTTTTTTTGTTTTAAGAGGCATACAAAATGTGAATGTGGTTCGAAAATAAAACCAGGCTGCAAGAAAAGGAAGCAAAAAAAAAAAAAAAAAGTTAATTAAAATAATCATGGGAAACAGAATATAGGTTCAAGTTAAGAGGCAAACAGCATCTGAGATGGGCCCCACTCCACCTGCGACACCCCCCACCTCCTCTATGCTAAAAGCCAATGGAGACAACTGTGACCTTGTGCGTACTGTCCCCCATCGCTCATCAAACAAAAATTTTAAAACCATCTTAAATACAAATATACACACATAAAAACACAATATAGCCCATATACAGTGCAGAATGTGTGTAGGGATCATATCTCCTTTTGATTGTGTATTTTTGTATGTATCTGTGTGTGTCACTATAAAAACTGCTCATCAAGAGGCCCACGTCCACCTCTGACAACTCTCCTCTTTTTTTTCTTTTTTTTTTTATGCAGAATTATCATATTGTCTTTTTTACATTTAACTGTTCATCTCAAAATAAATCCATTCAATAAAAGTCATATTAAGCCGTACACAATCAACACACATGATTTTTAGTATTAACAAATGGAAGTTTTGAATCATCAATGGGTTCTAAAAAAATGGGAATACTCTCACTTTTTTTTATTATAAATGGGGAGGATTTCATTACGGAAAATATCGTTGAATGTTATATGAACAAATATATACAAAAATTAAAGTGGTTATAAAAATAAGAGGAATGTGCATACAAATTACATACTACCATCTTTCTTGAACCACTACCAAAAAGAAATTACAAGTGTGAAAAAGTGTTTACTGCATAGAGCTTCACCCACCTCCCTCTTGTACTCCTTATTGATTCCTTTGAGAGAGAAAAAAACACTTACTGAATTCCAAATATTGAGTAAAGAATTATGTGGTGGAGTTGATGAAGCTGAATATTTGATGTACTACCACTGCTATCCCATCAGCCGATCCAATCTCGCAGCCTTCTTCTATCTGAGCGCACATTTAAAGTATATCAAAAAAAAGTCAAAACCCCGTATATAAAAAGAATCCCCCAAAAAGGTGCTCATTATGCTTTTGGGTCTCGATTGTGGATTTCTTCCAAAGAAAAGAAAAGTAATCATACTGCAGGTACCACTCCCAAGTCAAAATGGTTGACTACAATAATATTCCAAATAATTACTCATAATTTAATTTAGGTGTCTTTATTAAACACCTGAAATCCTTCTGGGTTTTTTTTATATATATTACAAGAGAAAAATAATTGGGTGATTCCTAATTAACCATGTGAGAGGTGGGTCCTTATTAAGAATGTAAACTAGGCCTATTATAGAACTCAAAGGATGCAAAAAGATATATTCAGATATTGCATATGTAATATCAATGTTTCCAAACGAATGAAAATTTGAATACCTATGTTTTGATAGACTATAATACTGAAGAACTTAATACTAAAGAATTTCTTTACTCTTTTAATATGTTTTCACAATGACAAAATGCTATGCACACAGCATTGGAATATAAATTCAAACACTAATTATGTTTAAATTTGTTTGATGCACATGAATGTCATTCACACACATCGAACAGATGCGTTCCAACATCGGTCTCCTAAATATTTTCCTTTTTCACAATGCTTTCTGCATCTTAATCACAGTCAATGGTGGTGTAGCTAGCAATTTTCATAAGGAGGATATAGCAGTGGAAAATGAGAATGTACCTTTAGATTAAGCGAGTAATGAACTGAATATTCCAAAGACGTGATGTTCAGGTGTAACACCGTTAACCCGAGATCTTCCAAGGCAGCAATGGCGCTGAGCAACTGGCCCGCCCTCCTTGGACACTCTACTTTCAGGTTCACATGGTTTTGGATGACCGTCACTTGAACCTCCACTGCCCCCGATTTCTTCTCCGCCGTGAATTCATAGCTCCTCCCATTATTAGTACCCTCCGTCGTGCAATTCCCTAATTTCCCTAAATCGGACTTGATGCTTCTGCAAAGCGAAGTTGCCGGTAACGATGCAGCTGCCAACATTCCCGTAGTGGCTGTGGAGGATGAGGTTGCAGAAGAGGTTGTGTCGCGGCTGTCGCCGCCCCTGCCGCCTCCTAATTGATCAAATACTTCCGATTTTCTCATTCTCTTCTGGACTTGTAAGGATTGAAGTAGCTGTTCTAGTTCCTTCACGTAGTCTATCGCCCCTCCAATTATAGACGCTTGGTCACCCTTAATCATGTAAATCCCAAATTCAGGAAACACAAAAAAAAAAATTTTTCTTTTTCTTTTTAGTCAAATTCAATGTATAAATAAAAAGACTCCTTAATGAGATATTAGATTTTTTAAATAATAAAAAAACTCTTTTGTTTACGTTAAATTTACAACTAAAATGACAAATAACATTTTCACCCAAAAACATATAATAGTTTTGAATTTGCTTAATAAACTACTTCATCTTTAATGAAACTTTTATTTTGATTTTTAGTTACATTTAAATAAAACTTTGAGTGAGAACTCGTTATTATTAATCTAGGAATTAAAAAAGATATACGTGTGCGTACCCTCTGGATATAGGAGGAAGGCATGAGGGACCGAAGAGCGGTGAGATGGTCGTTCATCTGGCGTCTCCGGTTGCGTTCGACGGCAATGTGGGTCATCCTCTGGCTCTCCACTTCCTCTTTGTTCTTAGCCGAGGGCCTCGTTCTCTTTTCCCTCTTCCTCTTCTTCCCATTGACACCCACCGCCGGCGGTTCCTTCAACTCCACCGTCTTGGATTGTTCGGGGTGGTTACAGTCGGAGCTCGCACCGTCGGCGGCATAGATAGTCGAACGTGTCTGCTGCTGCTGCGAATGGTCTGTGGTCTCGGATTTGACGGGTGAGATCTTGATCTCAAGAACTCCATGGGTAAGACAGCTCTCTGGTTGTTCTTGAAACCGGCCGCTACCCTCCCTTAGTTCCGGAGGGTAGCTTTCATCCCACGGCGGCATCTTTAACTGTTGTAAACTCAGTAAGGCCTGAAAGCTGAGTTCACAGAAAGGGGAAAAAGCTGGTGATTCCCCACTTTGTAACATCTCAAGGAAAGGCATTTTCATGTCTTGGAAGTTATGATTTGGGCTCTCAAATTGCCCATAACTGCTGAATCCAAACTTGGTGTTAGTGATTTCTTGTTCTAAGCATTCAACATCCAAATGGTCCTCCCCAAAAAGCTGCAAAACATAAAAACATGTAAATGGGGTTGGGATATAGTTCAGTCCCATCGGATAAAGAAAGAAAGTAGGAAACGAGAACAATGAAAAATAGAGCAGATATTGGTATCACTTTTAGGAAACCAACACACTACTTGCATTGAATGCCATTCTGAATATGTCTACTGATCTAACCAGAGTTTGTGAGAAGAGAAATAAATGTTAGTTGAGAGTTTATTTACATACACAGGGATTGATGGGTCCTAGGAGCCTCTCCATTACTGCTAAAAAGTTGGAACAGGTGTTGCTAGTGCGTACTGGAGAGAGAGAGAGAGAGAAACAGCACTTTGAGGGTATCACCCACAAATGGATTTCAATGAGCAATTCATTTTCTATTTCTCAGGCACCAACATTCCACAGTGATAATAACAAAACTTTGGAGAGTGAATAATAAATGCGAGGCCAGGGATGGAGAACGAGCCCCGATGTACTAAGCACGATATATTCCTTCGTTTCAGATGCTTTCTCTGGTTGCGATAGCCCTCGTCTTAAATACTAAAATCACATTAACTGCTTCGAATATCTCTCAGAAACCATTAAAAAAAAAAACATAGAGCAAAGAAGAGAAAGCCCATGAATCAAACAGTAGCGAAGTAAAAATTTGCGGTCGGGTGGGGGTATATAGTCAAACCTAAGTTGAAGACGGGGGCAGATGTGGTAAGAAACGAACGGTGGAAAAAGGATAACCGAGTAATCGAACATGTGCACATGGAGCGGAGCAGATCCTCTCCGGTCTTGAAAGGTCCTGTTTGGTTGTTCTGTAAATGCTTTTTGGATCCACTTTTTTTTTAGCACATTTTTTTTTTTGGATAACCAAGTTATCCGGTCAGCGTGGAATATACTCCATTTGTTACCGACTAATTTTTGGAATCTTAAAATTAATAACCGGACAAACCTTCAGTGACCTCAAATATGTAGTTGTCAAAATTTGATCTCAGAATATCTGAATTTACAATTTATCTCGATCTCTAATTGAACAACTTCTGTTATTTATTTATTTTAGCAATTATCAAGAGCATCAATACTGTTAAAAAATAAATAAATTAGATATCAATTAATTTGAGTTGAAAATGCATTTACCTTGAAATTTTTGGGATTGATTTAATATATCAAAATATTTATCTCAAGATAAATATATCATGATCATGCATTAATCAATAATCGATCCACATAGTTTTTGACATGATAACTCTTTTCAACAAACTTTAAAACATGAACGTTATTCATTATTGAAATGGACCCAAAAAGAGTTCAAAAAATATCTCAACATGATCGTTCAATTCCTATAATAGTGTGAAGATCCGTCTAGGGAGAATTATGTCTCTTTAATTGGATGTAACTATTGGGTGCTTATAGGGCATTGTCATATCGTGCCTCACGTCTCCTCTCCACCACATATTGATGTGGAGTACTCGTACACTTTGTTTGGAGACCTATATCAATATATGATGAAAGAGAGACCGGGGCAAGGAGCACTGAATAATCTTTCCTCTTATTAGGGGACCTGAGAGAGTTGGTGAGACTGTAACAGAGCTAAGGGGAGAGAGAGAGAGAGAGAGAGAGAGAGAGAGAGAGAGAGAATTTGTCTGGTTAGCAAGGTCTCAAAGCATTATTGGGGTGGCACATTTGTCCATGAGCAGGGACAGACAGTTGTGGGGACTCTTTCCTCACTCTCTCCAAAGGAAAGCTTTGGAAAGTCCTCCTGTGGATTATTGTCACTCATAATCCATCTCTACTTTAATCACCAAAATAAAATCTATCGCAATTTTGCATAAATCAATACAACCACAACGCTGCATTTGCTATATTTCAATCACCACCCAGAGGTAGAGTGCAATAAGTCCACACAATCTTACCACGTTTCTATAAGAAAAGAAACTAATTGTTTTTTTTTTCCTCTATAAAAAAAAAACAAGAAATTCATAGGATATATTATTAATCAAACTAATCAATCTCGTATTGGTAAATATATCATTTTTACTACTGGTATAATATGTAACGGTATCGGTGTTCATGCGTACCTTTTTAAATTTATCGCTAAAAAATAATATACATTTATCAAATAATAATTTGTAACAAAAATCATATTAGACATATAAAATAAAGCATAACAACTTAAAAATAAATCACCAAACATAAAAATGAAAGATTTTAGTTTTAATTTATGTGTAATTAACTGAACTACCATCAATTAAAAATACTAAAAAACTGTATTGCCCAATACTGGTGCTCGATACAATGGTTGGAACGATACAAACATAGGTCTGTACCGCTATGAGGCCAGTAAGATACAAGATCAAAACTTTGTTATTAATGGACTAAAGAGTTAATGACCACGACGACTCGAAATTTTAAACATTTAATAAAATAATTTTTAATCATGTGTGTGTGTAATAATTGTATTTTTCTACAATTATTTGCATTTAATGGTGATTAGCTTATTTAATCTACACTAATGGTGAGGATCTTAAGTGCACAAGTGACGTGTGGAGCTGAGTAGCGTGGAATCATTTGGGAAGTTCATCCCCTTGGTGCCATGACTTTTGGCCTTTGGACGTTCCGCTTTGTCCATGGTTCTTTTCCCTTTTCTCCTAAGTTTATCAGTTCTCTCCTGAACAAGTTTCACTCTCTTCCACCCTTTTCCTTTACCAAGCTCATCGAAAATCCTTGATTTTTTTCCCCAACCCATGACCTCCTCATCCTACATATAGCTAGTCATTCCTCCTTTTTCTTCCTCCTCATCCTATATATAGTTTACGTTGTTAATGGCTTAATTCACGATTTGGGTGACTATTCAAAGTTTTTTCGTAATTTTCAAAACCCAAGAGATTGATTAGCTTATCGATCAGGGGTATTTAGGCTGACCGGTTAGCGTAGCTTTGACCAATTACGATAATATGGTAAATCGGTCAAGACAATAGGCCATTGAGACAAAAGCTCAGATTGGTCAGTCAAGTTCTTTGCTGACCGGTCAGACTGTCTTTTGACAATTTGTGTTTCATTCCCTAATGGATAAAAACACCACCCAAGTCTCACGAATACTTTGCACAAGCATACACTTTATAGCTATATTATATCCACGGATCCTCATGGGATCATGTGAGAATAGATTTGCCAACTTGAGACTATGTTGATTGTGTTGTTTCAGTGGTACCATTATAATATCGACATGTTGTTGTCTTGATGTTGAAAAACCTAATAAATTAGTAGTTGTCAATTTGCTAAGATGGTCAGATCTTAGTCTTTGTGCTACCTGTTTTATTTCATAGTTGTCATTGTATTGATCTTGGGGTAAAACCTAGACGTGCACATTAGGGACAATGGAACGAACAATACCGAAACAAGGCAGCAGAGGCTGTCAAGCTCCAGAGTGATGATGAGTGGTGGGAAAGCCATGTATATATTTTTTGATATCCTGAAATTCCTTCTCACATTCTTCCTCCCAATGATAATTGGACCGCTTACGAAGAAACTGGAAACATGGTCTACAATAGTCTGATGATCCGTTGATAAATGTCTAAAGTGTCGCTATCATCTTAGTAAGCCTCTAAAATTCTTCTCTAGTTTTCAGGCTTTGCAAAGTTTGCAAAGCCACAATTTGATCGTAGTTGGCCTCTATACCCCGACGGGTGACCAAGTGCCCTAGAAATTTTCCTAAACTGACGTCAAATGTGCACTTTGCAAAGCCACAATTTGATCGTAGTTGGCCTCTATACCCCGACGGGTGACCAAGTGCCCTAGAAATTTTCCTAAACTGACGTCAAATGTGCACTTTGGAGCATTGAGCTTCAATTTGTATTCTTTGAGAACATGGAAGGTTCGACGAAGATTAACAATAGCTATGTTAGCCTCTCTAGATTTCACAACCATGTCATCAATATAGACCTCCACGGTCTTTCCAACAAGTTCCTTGAACATGAGGGTTGCCAAAATCTGGTAGGTGGACTCTGCATTCCTTAGGCTAAATGACATCACCTTGTAACAACATAGCCCCATTGGTGCGATAAATGAGGTCTTTTCTTGATCCAGTTCATATGTGGCGATCTGGTGATACCCGTGATAGACATCGAGTAAACTCATTCTATTGAACCTTCTAGTGACATCAACCAACTAGTCTATCTTCGCGAGTGGAAAGCTATCTTTTGGACAAACTTTGGTAAGGCTTGTAAAGTCCACACATATCCTTCACTTCTTATTCTTCTTCTTCGCTACCACAATATTGGATAGCCATTCGGGATAATAGACTTTCCTAGAGGCACTGACTTCAAGTAGCTGTGTGTTGAACAACTGACCTCCTCCTCTTCTATAAGTCGATTTATGTTGCGGATCGACATTCAGATGGTGACAAATAATGTCAGGATCAACCTCTGGCATATGATATAGGTAAACACATCAATGTGGTCCATAAGGACCTAGATCAAATTCCCCTCCTCTTGCTTGAAAAGTTCTTTTTTAATGAGAAAGAACCTCTTGATGTTAGTTTTGTGTGCCGAAATCTGCTTAAGTTTTTCCATAACTCTGTCTGCCAGGCTCACCCTGACATCTTCAATGGTCGGATGATCTAGGACTTCAATACATTTGACCTATTTGATTGGCGGTCGGCTTATGGTTTATTTAAGCCACAAAATAGCTTTTCATAATTTCATGGTTTCTCCAAACACGTTCAATGTCCTTTGGTCCTGGGAATTGTATAACTTGATGATATATGGATGGTATGTCCCACATCCTATGCATCCATGTCTTGCCTACTACAGCGTTGTAGGTTGAGGAGACATCCACCACCAAAAACTCAGTATCAATTAGTACCTTGCCAGCCCGACTTGTATGATAACCACGCCCAATAGAGAAATTGGTTTTGCACTAAAACTGGTAAGAGGAATGTTGGCTCTCTTAAGATTGGCTTGTGTTAACCTCATCTTATTGAAAGCTTCGAAATTTAATTTCTTCGCTGAACTGCCCTGGTCAATAAGAATTCTCTCCATGTCAAACATATCGAGCTTCAACATTATCACCAGCACATCATTGTGAGGGACTAGAATGCCTTCTAGATATTTATCTGTAAAAGAGATCTCCAAACTCAGCCCTTCTTCTTGTCTCGGCCTCTTTTGTCCGAGCTCCAGGACATGGTGTTGGTGTCGGTGTCGGTTGACGCGTCTTTGTCCTCCTCTGAAGAATTAAACCCATTAGTCTTCTCTTGTTCAGCATCGCCTTGTGTTGCCTTAGATATATATCAAAGAGTTCCTCAACAAATATTTTAACCCCATCTTATTGAAAGCTCCAAAATTTAATTTCTCCACTGAACTGCCCTGGTCAACAAGAATTCTCTCCGTGTCAAACATGTCGAGCTTCAACGTTATTACCAGCACATCATTGTGAGGGACTAGAATGCTTTTAAGATATCTATCTGTAAAAGAGATCTCCAAACTCAGCCCCTCTTCTTGTCTTGGCCGCTTCTGTCCGAGCTCCAGGATATGGTGTTGGTGTCGAACTATGTGCCTCTGCACCCTAGCCTCCTCCTCGTTGTTCGGCTAGACTATCCCATGCATTTCATGAATTGTGGCCAACGCCTGTTTATCCTCCTCGAAAGAATTAGACCCATTAGTATTCTACTGTTGGCATCTTCCTCATTGATATGTTCCCCGTCTTGGTGACATGCACATCCGCAAGAACACTCGTTTGTCGAGCTGTCAAGTCAATTTACATATTCAAAAAAACTCAATTCAGTACGATTAAATTTTCCCTCCTTCGCAGATGAACTAGTTTATTTTCTTTAAAATCTTGACATAGATGAACTTAGCTGTCATTTCGTTTGCCTTGTATTGTGAAGTCCTTTTCATTTATTTGATGGATCATCTTGTATTTGACTTTCTAATTAGGTTCGATTGCAATCAACTGTCCCCTAACTACGTGTAGGGTAGCCAATTTCAGGTACATTCTTTTCTTTTTTTGTAAAATATTTATTCATGGGATAAGGGATGAGCCCACCTGTTCTCATCTAAATGCCAATGGCGATGGTCACCACTACCGAATATTATTTTGTCCCTATGCACCACAGTAATCACCTTAATTTGTAACTATGGATGACTTATGCATCCTCTATTCTCAGTTTCTTTTTCTTTTTCTCTTCTTAACTTATGAATAAATCTATTAACACTTCAAATTTTATATTATGTCTTACGTGATATGCCACGTAATTTGTGTTTTAAATATAAAGTGTAAAAACAGATCGTATGAATTTTAATTTTGTGTTCAAATTAATAAATTAATGTAATTGCTTTTAACTTATCTCTATTGTTTTTTTTCCTTTTTTTTTCTCTGCCCTCTAATGGCTCTTATAAATCTTTATTGATAGAAAATTCTAAAAATCCTATATCTCATGTGAATCCTATTTGCATGCTCATGAAAATTGATCTTCTACGAAATTTACATTTACTTAGAAAATTAAACTTCTTTATTTGATTTTCACAAGCTAGCTAGTTGCCTAAAATCAAAGGTGCGAGTTGATCTTTATAATTGATGGTACAATTATTTATGAAACTTGATACGTCTTTTTGGAATGGCCTAGCCTGATGAAATTCACATCAATCTTTTTTTTTTTTCTTTTTTTTCATACTCTCTTTCACAGATATACGAAATAAAACTTTACCCATATATTAAATTCTTATTATTGAATCCGCACGTAAAAAGCGCGATATAAATATATGAAACTAAACTAAATATGTATAGAAGTACATCGCATTTTAATTAAATTCGAACACAACATGAGAGGTTATAGTTAGAAAAATGTCCAAATATATATATATATATATATTGATGTTTGAATAAACACATTAAGAAGTCGGAGAAAGGGCAAAAAAAGGAAAAGGAGGAACTTCTCGTGTCCCGCACACTAGTACAGTTAAAAGACAAAAGAATGCCTTAATAACTCCAAGCTTTCTGTATAATCCCGTACTAATAATTTATCGGAGACAGAAAACGCTAGCTGGTTATTCCAACTCAGCCCCCATCGGAGGGCTTCTTGGCCTTGTACTATACCCCTTTGCCCACGGCATTAAACAGCAGTTTCTAATAAGTGTCCCAGATTTAGGGTTGGAACTGTGCAACGTACTATCAATCTCTGCGAGTCAACCAAGATTAATTTTGTCCCCCCCAAATAAACACAAAAAAGAAAAGATTTTTGAACCAATATCTTGATTTATTAAGAGAAATCAATGTATAAACCAACTATCGAGTCAGCTGGGAAAACAAAATCTGTTGTCTGGCTTTGTATATTAAGAAAAGCAGTACTGTATCAGTACGATCGAGGGCTAGGTAGCTAGCCAGGCTTTCCAGCATACCGAGGTGAAGATAAATTCACCCTACTACTCTCTCTGTAAAGGAACTTATCAAATTACAATTTAAAGCCCAGAAGATGTTGATCATTCATTCATTCCTATATCTATCTATTTTATATATCAAAGAGATTCTAAGCAGCCTAACAAGACAACGTCCAAGCTCTTCTTGAAAGGCCACCACTCTATAAATTTTCATTTTTTGGTTCCAATCAGCAGCAGCACGCTTTGCATCTGAGACTCATAAATAAACTTTCACGTAAACCATTGTGTGTCTTACTGTCTTATAAGGCTGAAAATATTTGACCCCTCTCTCTTTCACTCTCACTAAGTTGGGC
Source organism: Arbutus unedo (assembly GCA_014822125.1). Lineage (NCBI taxonomy): Eukaryota > Viridiplantae > Streptophyta > Magnoliopsida > Ericales > Ericaceae > Arbutus > Arbutus unedo. The sequence continues at coordinate 15,991 of JABCMJ010071007.1, forward strand.
CCAATATCATAAGCATCGTTTCTGAACCCCTCACATTTTCTCGTCTATCCCATCTTCATTGTTTTTTCTTTTTTTAACAAAATTCATTCCGGGTCTATTAGTTTGATATAAAATTATTTTTTTGTTTGATATAAGTTGGTCAGATGTCGGTACTTACATAAACTAGACAAATTATTCTTAAAATTTTGTTAGTGAATGTAATTTGAAAAAAATACTAATTTCCAAGACAAAGGTCTGTTAATCGTATGATCATTGCAGATATTGATCAGTGTAACTTTCCGAATATAAGTAGGTTTACAACTTTGCATAGATGTGGAAAAGAAGAAAGAAATGATATGACGAATAATCAAGCACAATTAAAAAAGAGACCGCAAAATCAATCTCAAAATTGGAAGAACCCAATTTCCCCAAAGAAGTTTCGAGGAATCTTATCCATATTTGTTTGTTCCTAGTCCAGTGTCCAACCGTGGTTTCATTTTCCTCACAAACGTGAAAATGGGCACATACATGGAGAAAGAGGCATTCTGTATCTCTCAACAAAACCCTCTTTTCTTCTTTCATAGAGACTTTGCAGATCATAACCTAAAATTCCAATCAACACACACACACACACACATATACATATACACATCATAAAGCGCCACTAGATATAAAAAATCCTCCCTACCTAGGATACCACGAGCCCGAGTCCTTCCGATACGAGGAACAGAAGTAAAAACAAAAACATTGAATGTCACATGCTCAAAGTTGTCTTCTTACTTCTTTGGTTCACGGCTATGTTCGGTTTGGGTATTTTTTAAATTTTTTTAGAGTAATATTTATAAACTATGTATAGGAAAAAAAAATTCAAACATTATTTGATTTGTTTGTCAATCATTGATTATAGTTAAATTATTATATTTGTCAATGATTAATACATTACATAGCTACATTTGATCAACTTTTGATCATGTCCGACACCGTTCATTTAATTTTTTGTTTTGATCATGTTCTTTAAAAAAAATTTCAAAAAAAATTTAAAAATTTGCTTGACTTAAAACAATATTTTGAGATTAACAGAGAACTCAAAATTTTATAATAAAAAAGTTCTGTTAACAGAATATGTGCACAAAGCACACAAAATGAAGTTTTATTTTAAGAGCAATGCTACTAACATATCATGTTGTACATCAAGTTATACATCATATCTATATGACATCCATTAATTTGAACACATATCAAAATTCATGAGACCTACTTTTATGTTTTGTCTTATAATGAAATATTACGTAGGTATTATGTATACTTTAATGTACAACTTAATATGTTAGTAGACTTATTCTTGTTTTAAACGTAATACTCATTTCTCTAGAAAAGAAGAGAGAGAGAGAGAGAGAGAGAGCCTTAAAAATGTCCAAAAAAATTAACTATAAATTTTTTATGAAACACTTACACTAATTAAACAACATTTAGGAATTGTTTTTCTCAAAAATTGATTTAGAAACACTCAACCGGACATAGCCACATGAATCTATTTGGCATGTGATTATTATTAAATTATTATATTTAAAATAGAACTTAATTCAGTAAATAAATTATATTATTTCTAGTGTGGTTTGATTAAATTTAATGAAGTGTTTTTTTTACTTTAAATGAACAATAACCAAAATGCCCTTGAAATGGGAATGGATTAACACTTGCCATTGAAAGGCTGTATGGGTGTTTTGGTCTTTCAACCTTGTCTAGCGCATAAGACAAATTAGCACGGGAGCCCACAAACGAGAACTTGTGGAATAAAAAAGTAGCCCAAATGGGCATGTAAAATCGCCAAAAAATAATATAGAATGGAAAAGTCTTTGTACACAAATTATTTGGACACATTCGGATACTATGTGTTTGAAGTTGTTAAATGCATGTAAAATTCTTAAATTATTGAAAATTTCATGTGCATCACACGACTTTAAACACATACATCTATATCCGAATAGTCTATGTTTCTAGCATTCTCCATATAGAAATCACACAATTAGCATAGACCAAATTAGCTTATGAGAATCTACGTATTTTAATAAAGCAAAGTATTATTTTTCTATTAATGTAAAACACTTTTTTGGAATAATTCAAGATGATTGGCGAAATTTTTGCATATTTAACTAATCTCAAAAGACTAATTTCACCATCCTCTAGGGAAAACAATTAAACCCTGGCTAAAGAAACATTTCAAGGAGCATTTTGATTTTTGACAAATCTTCTTTTACATTTGTCCTATTAAGGCTCCATCTTTTGATTTTTTATAATTTATTTTTCTCTCTTGGCATAATTATTAAAGAGAAAACACTCCGAGATTGCAAAATTTGAAAGGGGCGATGTGAACTTCTAAATAATAAACCGAGACCAGTCCACTTTTGTGTTATTTTCTACATTTTACCCTGCTTTGGACACTCGTATAAAACAAAAGTGGACCCCAAATACTATCAAATGCATTTACTATTAGCTAAGTGAGTTGTGGTCCCTATACCCAATTTTAGCCCTTTCCAAAAGGCCTCCAAAACCTCAGACACCTTATCTGCACCTAGTAAAGGATGGGGCTCGTACACTAGATCCATATCCTTTTGCCTCAAAACAATCACCAAGTCCACACATTATGGGCACCATTTGCCTTCTCGCACAAAAGGCAAAAAGGCAGAGGTAGAAAAAGTAATTATCAGTTCACAACTTTCAAACAGCCAAAAATGCCCAGAATATGGAACTGATAACACCCCAAAATAAAATTAATAAGCTCCTGAGTAAGTCTAGGACAAGAAAAGTTGTCCATTTGTAATTTAAAAGAAAACAGACAAGATGCTAATACATAAAGTGAAGCTGAACCAAAGGCATTAAAATGACAACTCGAGAATATATTGGATGTGGGAGGGCATGGGGACGAATGATTGGTCCCCCAATTCTGAGTCTCATTTGATGCATTAGCTTTGGAGAATGACTTAAGACT
>JABCMJ010071105.1:0-11593 GCA_014822125.1 Arbutus unedo
TGCCCTTTACGCTGACTTACTTTTCCTGCAATTACTGGTTGAAATGTTTCACTCATTATTGGATGTTTTCAATGTGACCATGCATCATATGATATATAGCATTAATTGGATTTATGGGATAGGTTTTATTTTCTTAACTTTATCGCTCATGGTGTAATTTTTCTGCCCATGGTTTTTCATGTTAGTTGTCAAAGACGGATCCACCTTTTAAGGCACTGTCGACATCTCGTTTGAGGAAGATCAGATTGCACCACAATTTACTTAGTTTATTTTCTTAAGCCCTGGTTTATCAAAGATCTTAATGTAATTTTCTTTTATCTGTAATTATTGTAATCCAGCTCTATTTTTCAAATTAAAAGTCATTTGGTTGGGTTAAATTAATTTAATTTAATGTTTCTAAAAAATCAGGACGTTATATTATATTCTCCTCTTATTATATTTATTATATCTATCTGTTTTAAAATTTAACTACTAATAAATAGGTCAAAAGGGAAAAAGGTCAAGTTGTACGGACAATATCTTCTAAGATCTCATGAAAATCTGCAATTATGGCAAAACACAAGTTCAACAAATAGATTTCTACCATCTAATTAATATTCAAAACAAAAATCTTACAGAGATAGAAGAAGAAATTAATTGTGCAGACAAAAATTGAAAAGTCAAGCATGAAAAATATATTAAGCTGTAATTACTAAAACAGAAGAAAAATATACGTAATTTTGTTGAAAATTAATGGATAAATTAAATCAGGGTTTTATTAATTATTACAACGTAGGATTTTATCTCGTATACTTTTTAAAGTTATGTTTTCATTCTATTTTTATATAGTTTGACACTTTTACCATTACTTTTGAGTGTTAATTTATCTTTTTATTTTTTTTAAGTCGGAACCTATATTTCTAATTTAGGAGGTTTAAAATTGTACCAATAAATTTAGCTTCAATTATGGAAAAAAATGTTAACTGAGTATTGATTTAATTGGCCGGAATCTTTGATAATGGTTCACTAGAATAGTAATTTTTGTCAATATGTCATCAGAATCTTTGCTAATGGTTTACTGAATATGGTAATTTTTTATGCTACAGATTTCTTTGGAAGATTGAGATTAAATCACCAGAATCTTAATAGTTCATTGGAATCTTTATCATATCTTTAAATTTTTTGCACGAAATTTCGTAAAATCTTAATAATTCACTAGAATATTGATCCTATCTTCTGATTTTTTGCACGAGATCTCACAAAAATTTGTTCTTATATTACTAATCAAGTATCACATAGATCCGTCACTTTTATGTTTTTCGTCACCAAAAACTAAGTGTTTTGAGTTAGGAAGAAAATTTCATTGTTAAACCTAAAGAATTTTTTTCAAGGATTGTTCGGATCACACGGTGAATAAAAAATATTTTATTATCGTTCTTATTTTGTAATATCCGTTTTGATCCTATGAATTTTATATGATCTGCAAATGGTAGGCTCTTTTTTAGATTATCTACAATTTACCATGTTTTGACAATTTACCATAATCTACAGATGGTCCGCTCTTATTTTTCATATCCATTTTGAGTGTGAAAAATTTACCATGATATACAATTTGACCATCGCTAAAGAGTTGTAGAAATTTACCATAATGATGCAAATTCACAATGATACGTAAGCTACTATCGCAAAATTTAGTAAATTGTCCGTCATATGCAAATTTACCATAATATCACTTCAAGAGAATGCACAATTGCCGGCTGCCAGATTAGTCGCCATTTGTTGTGTATTTGGTCGCCAAAAATTTTTCCCGACTAAATATTTTTTTGTCACAAACAAAGTCTGGAATTCAAGTTCAGGAAATGTATTGGCGACCAACAAAGTTTGGTCGGAAAAAACATCACCAATGACAAATAATTTGATCGGTATAGGTGACTTTTGCCGACTAAACACAGTTAGTCGCCAAAAGCATTAGCAAATGCCAACGAATATTTGCCAGTAAACTATTTGGCGACCAACGAATATTTGTGTCAGTAAACTATTTGGCGACCAACTGGATTAAAGGCACGTTCAGCGACCCATGTTTACTCACCAAAACAGTTACCAGTGACAACTAATATTTTTGTTGGCAGAATTCTCTTTGACCAAAAATTAAAACGGTGACAAAAATATTTGGTCACTATACATACAATAACAGCTTTTTGGTGCTGCTGGCCATTTTCTAGCCGCTTTAGTTCATATAACAGCCAAGCCCAAATACAGACATGGGAGGACACGACAAAATACGTAAATTCAAGTATATACAAAGGGTAGAGAACAGTTTAATGTGTAAAAAATAAGGGACATTTTGCATCAAAACAAAACAAATCAATTTTCCAAGACTTAGCAGACGCAACAACAATTTGCATCAAGACATCAGCAGTTTGCATCAAGACAACAACAGCTGTTTGCATCATGACAACAACAGTTTGCATCAGACAATAGCAGCAACAGTTTGCATCAAAACAGCAGCCGCAGAAATCAAAACCAGCAAAAATATTAGAAGCACCACTAGCTTCATTAGCAGCAACTACAAAAGGATGAAAGCAGAAAATAGTAGCACCATAAGCAGCAGGAAATATCAGCAGCAGCAACACCAAATGGATAAAGCAGTAGCCAACAAAGGATAGATCAGCAAAAAATATCAGCAATAGAGTAGCAGCACCAAATAGAAACCTTTTGGGAAGTAGACCAGAAAAAAGAAAAAAAAAAAAAAACAAAACTCAGCACATTTGAAACGGATTTAACTCGTGGAAATATTATTTTGCATGTCCTAGTTTCCGGTTGTACTTAACACCTTTCTAGACAAACGAACTCAATTAAAGATAGCAAAACAATGTGTGAATAGACTTGCCCTTTAGGTATTGCTTGTTCATAAGAAACGAGCAAATAAAACAATGTGAACCAAACAGGACCTTAGATTCTTTATGAAACTCACCAGCTGTGCAACTATGAATGCAGCAACAAGCAGAAGACCAGGGCGTTCAGCGAAGGACAATCTGCGGGACCTCATAAGAAAGATGAGTGCCTGACTTACAATGCTTACTTGAAGGTAAAGAGCTGCAGTAAGCTCAGCAGGGTCCCGCCTGATTGATCTTACATGAAACACGTCCTGCCCAAGTAAGCTTCGTAAGTACAAAAATATAGGATTTAAACAAAACATGATATGTTGAGCAATCAAAGTTAAAGGATGACGAAGAAAAGATAGCATATATCGTGTATGGTAAATCCGGAATTATGAATAAGTTAGAATCTTATAGGCTTGTTCCTCGGTTGTAAGGCGAGGGGAAAGTCACCATTGAGTTGGACTTGGCTTTGGTCAGTCCTCCTTTGATTGTTAAAGGTGTTGTCCCAAGTCCAATTCTTGTTAGAGGTGTTACACTAAGTCCAATTCTTGTTAGAGGTGTTACACGAAGTCCAATTCTTTCCTACGCTACTAATACCATGGAAAAGAAGTCCTAAACTGATCTAAAATATTTGAATAGGATTTACCTAAGGAATAAATACTGGGCATTTGATACTTAGTAATTAGATTACCACTCCACTCAAGATTACGGGCTTCTTAACATAGCCAAAAAATTGAATGCTTATCATTTTTCTTACCAAAAAGAAGTCAGACTCGCAAGCATCCCAGAACAAAACAACTGTCATGACAGCTAGGTAAGTGCCGAGGACAATGCCGGTGGTGAAAATCTCCTTAAGCTTCCACGAATCGGGCATTGGAGACGGCTTCACCTTGTTTTTTGAGATGGCCACGATGGTTCCGTCATTGAGAATGGCAATGATAAGAACCATGAATGGCAAGACGTCAAATTGCCAAATAAGAGCAATGAGCATGAAACCAAGAACTATACAGATGGTGATAGAAACGGCATAGATAGTGTAGAATGTACCTTGGTTATTCCTGCTCTAGCCTGAAGTGAACAAGAAGTAGAATGTCAACATGGCTTTCAATGCAACGGGAAAACCCATAAATAGACAAATCAAAAAAATATTATTGCACATGTGGCATCCACATTTAATGACGTGACATTTTTTTAACAGTCATGTAATGCAACGGTCATATTTGACAAAAACGAAAAGAAAAGTGAAAATGAAGCTTGTCACCTAGTAAAATAGTATACAATCAAAAAATGATCACAAATGCTGCTACAAGTGAAAACAAATAAGATAATATACATAAGACCTAACACCAAAAACAAATAAACATCACACTGCCTCAAGGAGGTCAACAACAACCTGAAGCTTCATCAGGCAGACAGACAACAATTGATATAACAAGCCTCCAGTTATCTACAACTGGCATATGCCTCATCAACACCATCCTACAATGTCAGAATGAACCATTATATTTATATGCTATTCATGTACTTTCGTTCAATACAGTGGAAAATGAAGAATGGAAACCAGCATCTGGTTTACCTTAAAACTGGCACATTTCACCAAGCAGAATGTGCAGGAGAAATCTTCTGTCACTGCATGTTCAGAAAATATATCAGATGCACAACTAGAACTTCAATCTCCATAAATAACATACTTCTTGTACTACAAAAAACACAAAACACAGCGCAAGTGCAACATTGTTACCGATAAAATAGTTTTAAGTCCACGAAAATATTGCTATGGTTAAGTCATTGCTTCTTTTTTCTTGTTTTGGAATGGTGTGCGTCAAAGTTCATGAATTACAGCGCAAGTGCCCTCAAGCTCACAGGGCTGAAGAAAAAAACACAACGTGAATTTCAGCGAAAGAATGTTCACTTGCAAATAATTCTTCATTTTTACTCCTCTGGGGAATATCTTCTGTTCTTAATCTCTCTGTGCAGACAAGTTGGCCAACATCATTCCTGTATCAAGGAGACGTATCATAAGTTCATAATGCATACCACAATTTGAAGATAACTATCCATGACAAGCTACCAAAGCCATGAAATTGTTTATGACAAACATATCCTTTGAACAGGTGTGAAAGATATAGTCATGAAACCATGAAAACTCATATGGAAAATAGCAAACTTACCTAAATCTGATGACAATATACGGGATGCCAGCTAAAAATGATTGGAACTGTGACACACAAATCAAAATTGTTAGCCTTCCCACATAGAGTAGTTAAACAAAAACAATATAGCAACCAGAAAACTCATATAGCAAAAACTTACAAAATGTTATTACTGCAATCAAAATTATCTCAAGAAATGAAACGTTAAAACTTAGAGACCAGAGGTTGTGGTGCACAAAAGGCCACTGCAAGTTCCCTTGATTAGCTACTTAAGATTCACATTTTAAAGGTGTGACTTTTCTCATCTTCTTTTTCCACTCAGAGAGAATGAAAAGAGCGGAATTTCTGAGATAAGTCACGAGCTCAAGTATAACTCATGAATTTCCTTCAAATGCAAAGCTGAATGAGAAGTAAGACCATGGCAAATAGGGAACATGGCATCCCAATTCCCTTGGTCTAAGCAATATTATAAGATTAACTATGCATTGTTGTAATCTTCCTATTTTCAGCATCTGAAACTACACAACCTTAAGCTTACGGAATACGGCTATGTGTATTTGGTCTAGTACCTCCGACGGTCAAGCTCACTTTGTCGCCGTTCCGGTAGTTTATGCATATCAAGATACACAACTCCTTTCCTTTTATGCACCCCCAGACTACTTTTACCTGTTTGATGGGTGAATTACATGGATTAATATAAGGATGTATGCAGAAGAATGCAACAGAACTTTTACTGAAGGACTCTATTTGAGGAATTTTGTCAAACAGTTCTAGGGCAATTACACAGCATAATCCCATTTGCCCATTTGAGAGCAATTCCTTGGGTGCATACCATTTCCATCCCGACAATAGCATCTATAACATATAGGATTGCTAACTGCTGTAAAAGAATGGTGGAAAACTCTAGGGCTTATAACTTGGGAGTTTATGGATGAAGAAAATTAAATCTAACCTTTACAAGTCAGGGCATAAATGTTTACTAACACAAATCTTTTTTATCGTATAGTGCCAAAAATTATCGTATAGAATTAGATACTAACTTCATCCATTTCTCGGCAACTGAACAAAGAACTATCATCAGACAAACGCAAACGCGTGAAGGAAATTGAAATACCTCCAAGGACCGAAGATTTTGATACGTAATAGGTGAATCCTCACATTTCTCCTCGTCATCACAACTCACAACAATCTCCGGTTCAGCCAACTCCTGAACCTTCTCTTTACCCATCTTCTTCATATTAGGTTTGGGCTTCTGGGTTCCCCAAAAACCAGACTTCTGAGTCAACCCGGCATCTGCCAAGTTGGTGATGTCGCCCAACGGGACTCGCTTCTGTTGTTGCGAAGACTGATTAGATGTGGCCATGGATGCAAAGGGTCGCTTGTTCTACCAAAGGGTATTGCGAGAGAGAGAGAGAGAGAGAGAGAGGGGAGGGAAAAGGGAAAATCTGACAGCGAGGGAATCGTTTTGGCGCCCAATTTTCTTTGCACGCTATAGATGAGAAAAATGCTATCAAAGAAAGCAGAATGCTATTGTTATTTTTCACTACAGCATAATGAAACGGATGCTATTAAATGGGTAAAAAAATGCTATTGTTATATGTTATTATAGCATAATAAAAAGATTACTATTAAAATATATTATTAAAAATCTTATTTGTTGTAGTGAATATATGGAATTACCCAAAACAGCATCATTTCATTATTTCATTAAACAGGTAATATACTTTGGCCACTAAACCCATTTGGTCGGCAATTGGTTGTCCAATTAATTTTATTAGCCCTCTACATTTTCCCGTGAAAAATTAAAGCGCAAAACATTAGGCGACCAAAAACACTTTGGCTGGTAATTATTACTCATTCCCTGACCAAACTAAATTTAGTCGGTGAAGGTGGACTAAATTACGTAGAGTGTTTGGTCGGCTAATGTGCGTTGCCACAACCCATGAAACCTTCGGCGACCAAAAACAATTGTAGTCGGTAATGAGCAACCAATCCCTGACAAAATAGTCAGTAGTCGGCAAATGTTTTTCATAGGGTGACTAACTAAATGTGGTCGGCGAATGTGTAACTTACGGCAACCAAATAATATTTAGTCGGCAAATATAGTCACCAAATGTACATTTCCTTGTATTGTACGCAATTTAACCATCACTAAAAATTAAAAGAATTTCGAGTTGTAGAAATTTAACATAATGATGTAAATTTACTATATGTAACTGTCGCAAAATATAGTAAAAATTTACCATGTTATGCAAATTCACCATCGCTAAAAATTAAACAATTTTAGACTTGTAAAATATGATAGTCTACGACATACTATGGAGAAATAAAAGGAGATTAAATGAGTATAAAAAGAGATACTTGTGTCGATCTGCTATGTGCATCTACAACCAGTATTGGATAGACCTCATACAGATATTGTCCTACTTTTACCTTATTTTTCTCCAATTGGTGAAAGGAAAACATAAAACACAAGGTTAAAAAACAGAGCAGGAGAAAAACAAAAACATCAACAAAAAGAAAAAGTAGCGAACAGTTTAACTCTTCTGTAGGCTATATTCGACCAAGATTGACAACTAATTATCTTCAGTCAGTAAGCCTGAGAATTTGTTCATCATTAGCATGTTTGTTGGTGAGCATGGCTACCACGGATGTTAGTACACAATGATTTTGAATCTCCATCAGTTAAGCACACTAAATGATTTTCAAGTTTATAATAGGATGAGTTTACAAATGGACTGGCTTCAATGGATAATGAATGGTTTGACGAAATCCTTTTTTCTTAGTGAGAAACTTGTTGAAATTGGGCAGTATTAGAATGGATGGTAATTTGGGTATATTTTAAAAAATATGACTAAGACTTAATCTTCAAAAATGTATAAGATAAAAACAATAGATATTTCTTATAGATAGTACTAAACAATAAGTATTCCAAAATTAATTCAGGATAAGTATTTCATTTACTTATTTGGTGAACAAAGCCCCCTTCATACGGATAGAAAGTACAAGTCCAACTTTTGGTTAAGATCTAGGCTACAACTAATATTCACGTTGATCGTACTGATATCAACCTATAATTGAGATGCATGTCCTTATTGTTATGATGCATGCGCTTAATGTTCCTTTCATAATTGTATTCAAATTCTACTCTAATCAATAAAATCTTTTTTTCTGAGAAAAAAAATCATATTTTTTAGTATTGAGATGGGTTTGACCACATGGAAGGGTTGTAATTACACACAGAGAATGTCACATCCATTAGGAATGGTCGTCTCTGCAAGAAAAAAAGAAAACCTCTATTATTATATATAAAAAAATTTCTTATAAAATATATAGGTTTGTCCTTGTTAAAATTTCTAACTCTATGCATGGCCACACCTATAAACATGTGTCCGCCCTTGACTTCATAAATAAGATCTAAAATATGACAAGTATCTCGTGTCATTGTTAGCTTGCAATATTTAGTTCTGAGACAAGTCCAGTGGGTAGGCAAGCACGCTGGCCAAGAGTTTCTTATAGCTAGATAGCTGACCCTGACCTTGGGGGCAAAAAATCTGTGACCTCCTTTCGCCTAGCTAGCTACAAGCCCCAGTTGTGAACAAACCAAAACGCACCTAGTTTGACGAGACCTAATACAGATCTGTGTGGTGCAAAGATTATTATTAATATTCAAATTCTACATCAATAACATTTGGGCCTTCTGAGCTCTAATTAAGGACTAAATTTGAATAAAATGGTAATACAATGTCATGATGAAAATCTCTTCTTGCAATAGCCTCTTCGATATGCTTGGGTTCGTGAGATGATGATTGTCCTATCAAGTACGTACTTTCAATAAGAAGATCTCACTATTACACTCGATCGATATCCTGAATTAGGTTTTTGTTTTTGTACATTTATCAATAATTTTTCAAGTCAACCAAAAAGATCATGAAGAGCGGCCCTTGACGTTAGACGTCGAATTGTCCACATTAAATACAAGTATACGAGCAATTGTCAACTTAAGCTTAATTACCCTTGGAACAGGGCAATGGAACCTACATGTAGATAAATTTAGCTGAAAAGCCGCTTGTGTCTAAGAGTGGAAATTTTGTTGTGCTTGCATGTGTCAATATAGGCTGTCACGATTTGTCCGAATAACAAAAACTTAATTATCAAATTATCCGTTTGATCTTAATCTAAAAACCTAAAACTCAGTAGAACGGATTCAAATATATATATTGGTTTGATATATCTAGTAGTTAAATTAAAAAATATAAAATATATAATTTTATCTAATAACATTATCACTTCAAAAACTAACAAATAACGTTGTTTGTTAAGGTATCTATTTAAATCGGCAAAAGTGTTGACTGATAAACACTAACAGATATATGTATCTAATAAAATTATTGTTTCAAAACTAGATAAAGTTATTTGTTAAAGCAACTGTTAAAAACGACAGATAATGTTAATTGGTAAACACTAACATATAAATTTATCTAATAAAATTATTATTTTTATATGTGACGAACATATAACATTATCGCATGTTTTTTAGAAGAGTATTTTTAGAACTTATGTGTCAAAAGAATTTTCACCGTAATTTAATTTTAGCTGGACTATTCACTGAATAAGTTGCTTACTATATACTGTTTGCTAAATGACCTAATAACAAAAGGTGGGACGAGTATTAAATGAAAATGTAAATGCAAAGAAGAAAAAAGGAACTGCAATGTTCTATTGACTATGGTTCAATCGAATATGATGTTGGGCCGGGACCATAATAAATGGAACCATCTAAATTCAAGTTGCGGAACTGTTGTTTTTACTTGATCTTATAGTCAAACGGTACCAATCTATATGTGGGCTACCAATTTTGACTTTTATTAATTTTGTTTAAATAATTATATATTGCACCCATTTAGTTTAATTTGTGACGGTCCATTAAATCCGTAATGAAAATCGTTATTGGAAACCGTTATCTATAGTTATTTTTAACTTATTTTTGTGTATTTGATCCTTACGTTAGGTTTGGTCTAAGTTGATTATTTGATTATTGTTTCGTCTTTATTTGAAATTTTTTTATTTTTCGTCAACTTTTGTGGATTATTGTTTCATCTCGACGAGTTCTTTTAGAAAAGTTATAAATCATAGACTAAATTTGAAAAAAGTTTAGAAAAAACAAAAATAATCCCAAAACAGAATTTTGTGTGTGTGCTTATTTCGTCGTCTTTAGTGACTTTTTTTAGCTATTGAACATAATTTTATATTTTTTAGATTCGTCTCATCGAGACAGATCAATAATCCACAAAAAATTGAGGCCAAAACAACAAATGCAAAAAAAATTTGAATAGAGACAAAACTTGATTATGAATAATCAAGTTAGAGCAAATTGGGCCTTAAACTATCAAACTCTTGTTGAATGAGTTCCTAAACTATGTAATTTTGCACTCAACTATTCATAATTATTATAAAAATTAATAAAAAGTATTTATTAAAGATAAAAATAATTCCAAAACAAATTAATTTTTTTAATTGCTTCTATCTTTTAATGATTTTTTTGTTTTTTTATTAATTTTTACTTTTTAGATTCCTCAATTAACACTAATGATGCTAGAAAATAATAACTTACTATGCACTCCTACTTTTGGCTTCTTCACAAAAGTCTGATAGTCGGGGATAGTAGCGGGCGAATGTAGATTGAGAGTAGCAATGATAGTGTACCCGATCTCACGACGGAAAGTAGGTTTTAATACTTTGAGGAGAGGAGCGATTCATGCGGACCAGATTGCTGCCATTAACACCCACATTCCCTCTCAAGAGATTTTTGCCATAATCTCGTCGCCATCTCTGCGATGCCGAGAGATTAGGAGCGTCATCCTCAAGATTGTTTGGGTAATCAGGGGTGGGTTTGTGGTGTCACCTTTGCTCTTCATCTACTACACTGTCTAGAAAAAGTCTAGGTAGAAGCTGACTAGCCGAGGACACGCATGGCAAGTCTGTCGGTTATAGCTTGCCTCGGAAAACTCTGGTCAGTCTAGACAACTTGGTTGTAAATATCCGAATAAAATAAATCGAGAATTATATTTTTTTGGAATTGAAAATTTTATTCGCATAAATTATTTGATCACATTTTGATTGGTGTACACTTTGCACACGCCTCACACGCACACATACATACCTAAAGTACTTCGTACAGGTTATGTCACACACACACAGAGAAAAAGTACTCTATCTTAGTTATTAAAATCAATAGCTGAGATTAAAAGATCTTCTCGCCTCCTTCTCATTCTTTACATATTAACTATATCTATCTCTTTCCCCATCGACGTTCTTCTCCCCCCCCCCCCCCCCCCCCATTTTCCCCTTCCAATCTCTGGCGAAACAGCAAAACACAACTCCAACGATGAAAACCTTTTAAAAAACAATAACTCCACTTTTATAATCAATGTTGAAAAATCTGGAAAAAAAGCAGGAGCAACAGTAATTAAAAACAGGACTTAAACGTACGTCATAAAACATAAGAAATAAAAACTTAAAACTCCTCTAAACACCTAATAGTATTTGTAACCACAAATTTCGAGTCTAAAATCAAAG
>JABCMJ010071106.1:0-23980 GCA_014822125.1 Arbutus unedo
CTAGAGTTTGCAATTATAACGGCTATAACTAAATTTCAAAGTGATAGCACAACTATTAAAAGACAAACCCATAAAAAACATGTAATTCATGTGTACATATATATTTATATACACGTACATAAGGCAGTAACTTACTTTAATAAATTTAATATTTATCATATATGGGCTGAGCAGGACAAAGGGGACTGGGCTTTTAAGATTATTCTCAAGATCATCTTAAATAGACTAAAAAACTCAACCCAACAAGCCTAAATAGTCATTTCATATCTCTAAAAACATGGATTGAATTTGGTGGGTTGAACGGGCTAATGGGCCGACATACATCTTCACATGAATATATGACGATAAATGGGGTTGGGATATCAAATTTTTCTGCGAATAATTACTCAAACCCTTCTAGAGTGAAAGGCACAAGGACGACAGACAATAAAATAACAATCAATCAGATGCAATTCCGGTTCAATAAGGAGTTTCACAATGCCGTCTATCTTGGCAGATTGGAATTTATGTGAAACAGGAACGGAATCCCTAGATATATATGCACTAGTTCATGTCACCGCAAGAATTCGCGCACAAAATACTTTATGGTTTTGTTGACAAGAAAAGACAATATGGGGTATAAAAGTATCGTCCCATACAAAATCGGTCGATAGATTTGGTCGAACGAATTTGGGTTTTGACTGACTAGAAGAGTCGGCATGACAGTAAGCAACGCCAATTATGGACCAGTTGCACGTTGAGCTTCCCGTTGGTATTCCATTTCTAAACATTCCTTGGCTCTATGAACCTTCGATTGTAGGTAAAAACTCCCATTCTTCGCATTCTTCTCAAACAAGTTATCATACTTCTGCACAAACAGAAGCACGTCAACTAGCACCGTGTACAGAGTTTATGTTGTTTGGAACTAGTGAGATGTAGAAAAGCGGGGGAGGGGGGAAAGAGATGAAAAGTAAATGATAGAAATTATGCCAAAACTTGTTACGTTCGTTCATTTTGTTTTACAAAGAGGAGAAGGAAATGAGACAAAAAATAAGTCCTCATGTCTAGTTTTCAAGAGATGAGGCGAACAACTAATATGCAATGAGAGTAACAAAGGAAAAGATGAAAGAACAAGAAAAGAAGAGGTAAATAACTTTCCTTCCCTTATTTGCCGAAACAGGGTGGTGAGACGATGTTGGATCGGGATTCGTTCCATTTTGAAAAGAAGAAAGTTATTGATTATCAAATTTTTCGTTGGCAATTTTTCTTTCCCTTATCTACGAAGAACCCAAAAGAGGGGGGAAAATAATAATCTCCCCTTCCTTTCTCTTCTTCAAAACAAACCTTACACTTCTGCTCATGGGGATAGCATAGAAAAAGTAGAAAAAGGAGCTAAGTAGGAAGATGGAAAAAAAACCTGCAAGATCTCTTCCCATGATGCTCGCTCAGTGACACCTAGAATCTGCCTGGCTTCCGGTTCGGCCATAATTTTGGTTGCTCTTCTGATGTTTTGTACTGCTTCTTGAGTAACGCCGTTTCTCGAGGCATCTACAGTGAGGAGACACAAGATCTTAAACAAAAAACTATAAATGGTTCCAGCACTTCTAGGCACCAAGACAATAATGATACACCATCACGTGTGCCCAGCATGATATTCAATCCAAGAACAAACAGAACTCTCAAATTCATATGCTTCTGTAGTAAATGATAGTGGGAAAGAAAAATGTGGCCAATCAAAGTCCAATAATGGTAGCCTAAACCATGTTTAATTGTTGTCTCACATACTAGATATGCATTTTACCCGGGAAAAAGCTAATGAGATTGAACCTCATAGGAGCAAAAGATCATTTCCATTGGGCTTATCTACCCATAATATTTTGTTACTGATGAGATTGTGCACTCAAAATCACAAGATACACAATTCTAAGTCATGCAAAAAAAAACAAATGGCAGAAAGATGAGTCAACGAAGACATACTCGTAAGTGCCTGACGATATGCTTGAACCAAAGCTCTAGCCATAATTCCACCTCCCATCACAATCAAGTTTGCGAGAAGCCTCGTAGCCTGCAACCAACAATGTACGGTCTAAAAAAATTGATTTGAAATTGTGATTATAATTTGTAAACTCCACATTTTTCAACTGGTATCCAGAGTGCCCAAACAAAATAGGCCTGCGCCCTGAAGTCAAAACAAGTAGCACACCTCAAATGCAGTTACTTTTCCGAAATTCTATTGATTCAAATCAAGTTCAAATCGAGAATTCCAAAATTTCTTGATCACATTGAATAGTCTTTGCTTTATCTAATCTGAACCTTGCCCGTCCCACGAGACATACTTGTAACATGATTGAGAATTGAACAGCATTCAAAACATAAATGACTGCTTGAGAAAGAGCACACGAGATTGGAGCTCACAAAACTTGATTTTAGGGCACAGAATTGCAACTTTTAGCTATGTGATTGAGCTTTACCTTTTCTCTCCTCACCTGGGCGATAGCATTTGAGCTCAAAACCCAAGCCCCAAGAACGACCAGAGGAACAAATAAAGAACCGACATAAATTAGATTATCACACTCATTAGGGTCTAGAAAATAGCACTCTGCATAAATGTAGACTTGGTTTCCAAACCAGCATTCAGGCACAACAGTTCTTCAACACAGAGCACCCAAAATAACCCATCCTTGATATCCTAACAAAGGCAAGATCTGTAGCAATTACGAATCCTTACCACTTTCTTGGAAAACTTCCTTGAATCTCACAACGAATGCACTTGCCTCCAACCCCCATTTCTTTTTCTCTCATCCTCTTTTCTTCCCCCTTTTGGGCACTCCTACTCAAGTCTCAACCCTCCTACCACCCCCACACGCTCCTGAAAACCTCCTAGGAATAAGCTCCATCTTAGTCTGCCTTAAAAATTTTAAACACGTCAATCAACCCCCTGACTTCCCATGTATGCTCATGGGCTAAGAATTGAAAGTTCCACCCCCTAGCCCTTCCCTAAACATCACCAAATTAACCTCCAAGATAAATTAACCCCCAATAGAGCTGTAAACTCGAATGCCTAATGTAAACAGTAGAGGGTTACTAGGCTAGTTGTGGTGCTGGGAGTAGATGGCGAGAGACCACAAGAGGTGAACAAGAATAGTAGAGTCTGTCAGGGAAGTAGACAAGGAGAGAGAAAGATAGGTAACAACGGAGAACTAGAGGCACCGAAGCAGTAAAGCAGAACATCTAGGATGTCGAATGGGGAGTGAAGATTTGCTTGCTTGAAATGAACGTAGATGAGAAGAACTACAATTCCTGTAAAGGTAGGGTCTAGTAGGCAACCCCACCTAAGCGGACCACGGACACATGAGTGAGTTGCGACAAGTATTTCCACGGTAGCACCATGAATAGCGCAACAGGAGGCCCCTTATCTCATTATGATTCGTGTGCTATGAATTGCTTGTTTATTTCTCCATGTGCAGGTCACTGGTCACACGTGCAGGTTAGTGTTAGAATGTCCTCCATTTAGTAATTATTACCTCCAACACTAGTATATGAATCTGCACTCATAGAAAATTGATTTTGAATTGGATGATGTAACAGTTACTAAGTACCTTTAGAACACATATAAAATAATACAAGTAAATCATCCACTTTCTCATTTAGCATCCAAAATAATCTCCAATATCATGTCAATGATTAAGCGACTGAAATAAAGTTCCATGAGAAGGGTGCATGTTCAGACAACATAAACACATGGCAAAGCACAACTAGACTATTGCCAAAGCTTATAAGTTATAACTCCTTAGGAAATACATACAAGATCGATACCATTTGGAAATTGCCCACGAAGAGGAAACGAAAAGTCTAGCAACCAATGAATCTCTAAACCAAAAATGAACGAGATCAAGATCTAAAACACATTAACAATGAAAAAAGTAACCATTGGAGAGAGAGAGAGAGAGAGAGAGAGAGAGAGAGTTATGCGCAACAACAATGAAATCTTATTAAGGAACAAACAATGAATCATACATACCATCTCCAAAGATGAAGGAGAGGAACACTCCAAAGGTAAGGCAACCAAGTGATAGATAGTCAGGAACCTACAAAACAAAAAACTCAATACATGAGAATTTTTCAACTAATCCAATAATGTCCTACAATGCGGCGTTCATGTACGTGTGCACCACCGTGTGTCCTCAAACAATTACAGAAAGTACAAAGACTTATATTATTCAGCACACAACCCCATTCCATAATAACAAAAGGACTATAACAAGAAACCAATTTGTGCATAGGAATCAAATGAAATCAAACCAAACTAAGCATTGTGTCCCAATCCATAGCACGGACACTTCACCAGCAGTCACATACAGGTGTAGAACAATTGGTACCGGCACTCTCTCGATACATGTCCGACAGTCAACTCAAAAGTGTCATATTTTTCTCAACTTTTTTCATTTGGACACTTTAAGAACATTATAGAACACTCTAGACACTCTATCAACACTCACGATGATCTCTTTTCCTGTGGTGGATGGTGGTTGATTCAATATAAAGACACATGCAAGTGACATAACATTTTTTGTTGACACACTTTTTTAATACCGTAATGATAAACGTGAAAAATGGCATGCATCATATTTTGATTTTAATAAGAGGCTTATTTTTAATATTGCACCTGTAAAAAAATATACGGATACATATTTTCCAGTGTGTCCCCAACGTGTCGTGTCTTCCAATTTCTAGAGATTTGCATGTCGAAGTGTCAGCAGTGTATCCGTGTCGTGTTGCGTGTCCATGTCAGTGCTACATAGGTCTCAATCAATTGGACAACACTATAGTAAGTAAAAATTGAACTGAACTCAAGAACCCTATATCCAGCCATATAAGTTTCATAGCGTTCATGTTATGCCCTGTGCCCAAGTCTATTTACAAAGTCCTCTCAGTCAAAATTCAAGTCACTCGTATTCTCACTTGTTACGTCATGCAAATTGTGATACAAATGTATTAATTTCTCTAGCATTCAGGTGAATGAGAATAAGCAGTGAACCACCGACAATAGTATATACTAGATCAGACAACACACATAACCGAACAAAGCTCAAGAATTTATCCTTTACACAAATGCCAATTCGATCATGTTTTAACATGCTCAACACCTTAATATATCCACTTCTTGTGCCCATCGATAAAAAAATTGGCCATGAATCTATATATATTCCCTCCGACATACTCACAAAATCACACATCGACATGAAATTCCAAATGATCCAAACTCTTCCCATATCTGTTTTCAATCACAGATATGTTCCTTAATAAACCAAAAAAAAAAAAAATTTATTCCGCCATATTCAATTCAATAGGAGGTAAATAATGTTCTTACTCCCAAGGCCGCAACTAACAAACCAAATAGGTAAAGGAAAAGATTGTAAGCTGCTTGGAGATGATAACCCCTTGAGAACAAAGGGAGCCATGAAAGATGAAAGGCTACTACAATCGTGTGTGTGCGTGCGCACAAAAGCAATAGCAAGGGTAGCTTGTAGTGACCTAAACCTTCTTATTAGTATACAAATAGAGCTTGGGGAAAGTTTACCCAGAGGAATTTCCCCTAAATGTTGGTAGGAATTGAATTATTGTATGTTGCATTGCTCTTTTAACAGAGACAAAAACAATAAAACTGCGCATAAAAACTTGTATATATATGTTCATTTCCTTCACAGATGTATACATAGATATCGACATAGATATAAAAAGCGGGAATCATCAAACCAAGGGCTTGATTCTTCACCAGGGCGGCCCTGAGCAGAAGCTAGGAAGCCACCGCTTCGAGCCCCCCAAAAAATTGCTGAAAAATGGGGCCGTGAATTCATAACTCCTACATCTGCGTCGAATGGATTCGACTTACTCCTGAAGGTGTGTAAACTTACGACACCCAAAACATGTTTAAGCATGTGAATCACCCATACAGAAATCAGCAAACATAGAGGGGGAGAGAGAGAGAGAGAGAGACCTGTGCTTATCGTTGCCGAGCTTCGTGAAATTTCAGATTCTGGGCTGGTTCTGACTGTTGCTTTTATTGGAGTAACTTACGGCCCACGGGTACGAGAATAAACGGTGGACAACTAACTACATAGAAAACCTTATAATCTGGTCCGCGTCACAAACTACTCCCCGTACTTGTAAGTTTTCAGTTCAATCCCTAAGACTTCTATTCAAACAACAATGTCAACCCTCTATCTATTTTACTTCAACTCATGTAACAAGGCTTTGAAAAATGGACTGATGTCTTTAACCCTTTTTCGAGGACTAACAAAATGTAATTATATTAATAAAACTTCTACTAGAAAGGATTCAAAGGTCCAAAAACTAAGAGAAGAAAAACATAATTCAAAAGATTAACCTAAAAAAGAAACAGTCACAATCACGAACCTTATCGATCTATTCGTGGAGATGGGTGGAGAACTTGATTGGTTCAGACTCTTTGATCATAAAAAAGATAAGAAATTTTCTTATAAAAAAAGGGAATAAGAAGTACAAAAGAGTACTTGAAGGACCTGTCGAGAAAGAGACTCGCGTAAAAGAAGAGATAATTAAACAAAGGGTTGTTGTTAGGTGTAGAACGAATATGATAATAAATTATACTAAATCGTTTAAAATGGATATATGAGAAGTCATAGCTAAATTTTGAATAAGGTTGGAGGGGATAAAACCAGAACAAAGTCATTGAACCCAATGACGTCACACCTGGATCGGTTCATACTTTAGTAAGCAAGCACTAAAGCCCGCTTTAGGTTGGCATTGAGTGGTTAGACGTTGTCATCGCCGCTGCTGGAAATCTATGGATCTGTAGCTGTTTTAAAAATCCATGGATCCATCGCCGTAACAAATCGGACCTAAAAAAGAAATTTAGATCTTAAAAATTAGATCTGGGTTCCAAAGTCCAAGGATGATGGGGAGAGTGAAATCTTCTCTCCATCATCCTTACACTGACAAAACCTATCGATCTGTTCATGGAGATGGGTGGAGAAACTTGATCGATTTAGGTTCTTTGATTATCAAGAAGATAAGAAAATTTCTTATAAAAGAACGGAAACGAGAAGCACAAGACATTACTTGAAGGGACCTGTTGAGAAAGGGACTCGCATAAAAGAAGAGGTAATTAAACAAGAGTCGTGGTTGGGTGTAGAACGAGTACAATATTAAATTACACTGAATCATTTAAAAAGTATGAGCAAAGAAAGTCAAAGCTAAATTCCAAATAAGGTCAAAGGAGATAAAACCAAAACCAAGTCTTTGAACCCAACAACGTCACACCTAGATCGGTTCATGCTTTAGCGTGTTTTGGGTTGGCATTGAGTGGTCAATTCCTAATGCTAGACATTGTCATTGGCGCTGCTAAAAATCCACGGATCCATAGCCGTTGCTGAAAATCCATGGATCTATCGCCATGATAGATCAGACCTACGAGATAAATTCAAATTTGAAAAATTAGATCTGGGGTCCAAAGTCTTAAGGACGATGGAAAGAGTGAGATTTTCTCCCCATCATCATTGCACTGACGAACTCTATCGATCTGTTCACGGAGATGGGTGAAGAAATTTGATTGATTCGGGCTCTTTGGTTATCAAAAAGATACGAAAATTTCTTATAAAAGAAAGGGAACGAGAAGCGCAAGAGAGTGCTTGAAGGGACCTGTCGGGAAAGGGGCTCGTATAGAAGAAGAGGTAATTAAACAAAAGGTCGTGGTTGGGTATAGAAAGAGTATGATAATAAATTACACTAACTCATATAAAAAGGATGAGCAAGGAAAGTTAGAGCTAAAATCCGAATAGGGTCAGATGGGATAAAATCAGGACCAAGTCTTTGAAATCAATGACGTCACACCTGAATCGGTTCATCCTTTAGCGAGCAAGCGCTAAAGCCCACTTTGGGCTGGCATTGATTGGTCAAATGCTAGACGTTGTCGTCTCCGCTATTGAAAATCTATGGATCTGTAGCCGCTGCTGAAAATTCATGGATCCATCGTCGTGACAAATCGAACCTAAAAGAGAAATTCAAATTTGAAAAATTATACTTGATTCAAATTTGAAAAATTAGACTTGGGTTCCAAAGTCCAAGGATGATAGGGAAAGTGAGATCTTCTCCCCATCATCGTTGCATTGACGGACCCTATCGATCTGTTCGTGGAGATTGGTGGAAAAACTTGCTCGATTTGGGCTCTTTAATCACCAAAAAGATACGAAAATTTTCGTATAAAAGAAAGGGAACAAGAAGCACAAGAGAGTGCTTGAAAGAACCTGTCGAGAAAGGGGCTCGCGTAAAAAAAGAATTAATGAAACAAAGGACCGTGGTTGGGTATAGAAAGAGTATGATACACTAAATCATTTAAAAGGATGAGCCAGGAAAGTCAGAGCTAAATTCTTAATAAGGCCAGAGAATATAAGACCAAAACAAAGTTTTTGAACCCAAGGTTGGTCGAAATTTCTTACTTTGCCTTCACGATTGGCAATAGACGCCACACCCTGATCTGTCACATCTGTACCGGTTCATGCTTTAGCGAGCAAGCGCTAAAGCCTACTTTGGGCTGGCATTAAGTGGTCGGTTCCCACTGCTAGACGTTGTCGTCGCCGTTGCCGAAAATCCAAGGATCCGTCGTTGCAGTCGAAAATCCATGGATCCATCACCATGACAAATCTATGGATCCGTTGTTGCTACCGAAAATCCATGGATCTATCGCCATGACAAATCGGATCTAAGAAAGAAATTCAGATCTAAAAAATTAGATATGGGTTCCAAAATCCAAGGATGATGGGGAGAGTGAGACCTTCTCTCTTGGGAAAGAGTCTCAATCATTTCACAGCCACAAAGGAAGGAGAGGAGGGAGGGAGAAGAGAGGTTAGAGCTGGCAAAAGAAAGGGGGGATAAGAAAAGAGACGACAACAAAAATCTGCTTTTCTCTCCCAGGGTAGCCAGAGAAGCTCTCCAAGACTCCAAACTCTTCTTTGTATTTAACCCTTTGAACTATGTATATTACGACTTGGACCATATTTATTATGCCTCGAATCTAAACCACTTGTTACAATATTGGAATGTACTTAAATATATATTAAATCAAACCCAGTCAAATTCCTTGATTAGCCATCATCGGCAAAGTTCACCGGCATCCCACCGTCAGTCTCTCTCCCTTCCCCACCATGTTCTTTCTCCTCCTTTCCAAAACCACAATACCCTAACAAGATGATACAACATACCATAAAAATTGGGCAGTACCAGAACAGCAGATCAGTAACATCCTTACTCAGATCAAACAATCGTCAGGATTAGAGCAAATCCCTAATTCCTCACAAAGATATCTCATACATACTGGCCACAACAAAACCTAGCATTTAACGACAGTTAAACTCATGACCTTCTTTAGCAACTTCATAAACATGAATAGTAATACTTACCAGTGAGTGCATCGAATAAACTGTGGTTCTATTAAGCATCCAAATAAAACAGACATGTGTAGCAGTTTCTCTGTGAAAATGTGAAGAAATGAACTAATTATCCAACGAACTGTGATAATTCAGGACCTTAATAGGAAAAGAACCCTGAACACCGATGTCACTAGTTCCAAAGAAACTGTAAATAAAGAGACGAACCCAAATGATATGAAAGTCATTCAGTTGTGTTCAGATCTTTAGTTGTGGAGAAATTTCGGTGGAAACAAAGGGAAATGAGCTTCACAAATCCCTTTCCTTACCTATTCCTTCCACAAATCAAAGATCCACACAAAACTGAAATATCTCCAACTGAACGATCGAGTCACTGGATAATATCCTCATCTGATCGAACATTTAGAGGACTTGAGGGCGAATCAATCCCGTCGTCCACGACCATTTCAGGTTCGTCATTTTTCTTCCCGGCATCTTCGATCTTTGACAAGTCATTGCCGGTATCAATTCTCATTCGCTTAGACACTCCCTCAGGTTTCTCTTCTATCAGAATAGCATTAGTACTTCTCTTCCTCTTGAGCTCGTCTTCGGCTTCAGGTTGTGGCATATCATGTTGTCCAATTCCAGATGAAGAATCTGACCCCTTCTCCTCAACAGTGTCCTCTTTTTCCTCCACCTTATCTTGGAGTCCTTCTATTACCACCATTAGTTCTCGATTCACCTGTATTGCAGCAGATATGTTTCAGTTGAAAGGACAAAACGAAAGGGCAGGAGGGACTAGATTTATGGAAGCAGTTTGGCTACTGAATAGATTGAAGAAGTCAACCTTAATCTATAGTCCATCCATCATTACAAAGTGGATGGAAGCAAGACAAAAGTTCTGACCCTATATCTTTACGAAGTTGATGGTTGCTGTTTCCAAAACCAGTTTCTAGAAAAAAAAATTCAAAAACTAATTTGCATGCTAACTTATTCTTTTGTCCCAAAAAAAGTGGTTTTCAAGCATTGGATAACATCTTTTTGAGGTCTGCATTTTAAAAATTGGGCAATTTCACCACAAAAATTCCATCAGAACAAGTTTTGAAACTATTTATAAAATGAAAGCAACAGCTCTGCTTCCTGTTGTTTTTGGAAAATGCGGACAAGAAACAAAACCCTCAAACGACAAGGCCCTAGTTTTGCAGAAACAAAGAGAATGGAGATCCAAACCTGAGGATTTCTAAGGAATTCAGATATGTCGAGTGAGCAAGAAGGGCACTGCATGACATTCTTTTGGGAGCGAAGGCTGCGTCCACCCAGACTTTTTCGCTCTCTCTCAAAAGTTTTCCCAGCAAAGGCACCTTCCAAACAGGCTTTACAGAAGTTGTGAGCACAGGGTGTTGTGACAGGCAGAGTCATTACTTTTCTACAGAGAAGGCAAGAGAATCCTGTATGACATTTAATGTTAGAATATTTGGTAGTATGCATCTGAAATTATGCAAGTAAGAACATGTATTTGTGTCACCATATAACAGATGCTTCCACCTAAGTAAACCTAATCAAGGTTGTCAAATCGTGAATCGAAATGGTCTTTTTCTAAATTGTGAATTGAATCAAATCGTGAGTCATAATAGGAAAAAATACTAGTGTATGTGGGTGGGTGGGTGTATAACAGCTTCATAAATGAGAGCTTAGCCTTGATGCAGTAAAAATGTATGCTTTTAACAATGATTATATAGCTTAGTAGGTAAGAAACTTGCTTATATAACAACATATGTAGGGTGGTCTGAGACTCCAAGTCCTACCGCGATCTATAATTTAGAGGATACAAGAACTAATGATCAATATGTCAAACTTCGCATTCATGTCGGATATTATACTCAATAAAATTGACGACGACATGTATAGTTATAGTCTAGTAAATTAAAATCGTAAAGTTTCAAAGATATTGAGCCAATCTATTGACTCATATGATAGTAACATTCACAACCCTTGTGAATCGCATGGTTCATTACCGGTTCTATCTAAACCTTGGTTTGCCAATAGATTCGTATCGTTTTTTGCATGAACCGCGAATCAAATCATGAATCGTGTGATTATGATAGTAATGGACCTAGTAAAAATCCAAGGTGGCAACTCAAAAAATAGTCCTGATATCTTTCGCAACTCCCAGATTGCTAACAAATAGTTTGAAACTCTTAAGGTAGTTTCTTTGCAAGAACAATTTTGGGAAGGAATGAGATGATCATTCCTGTGTTAATGTCCATTACGTCTCTTATTTTAGCAAACTGACATTGGAAAGAGTATCACAAAAGGATGATCATTTCGTCCGCCTTCATTCTATTGAAACAAAAGCTGCCTAAGATTTCTGCTAACAACTTCAAACAAGAATGCAGAACGTGAAAAGTAATCATGATTAAGCCACTCTTCAACAGGCTACAGAAAAAAAAGAGTTCAAATACAAGTGGAGTGGTCAAAACTGGAAATATCATGCATGATAAGCAAACATTTAGGTGGGTATCAGACCTTTAAGAACCATCTCTTTCAGGGAATTATTTTGAGATTTCCTTGCAGCTTTCCTTTCCTGTTGTCTGTCTTGAGAACAATTCACACTAACCCGTTTCTTGCTAGGTGGTGGTGGCCTTTTCCACTTCCAGCAACCTTCTTCCTCCTGAGATTGAAAATCACAACTAAATCACGTACAAAGAATCAAATGCTAAATATGGACCGGTGATTTTGATCCTGAGTTTCGGTGAAATGAATAACAGAAAATAAAAAAGGAGAAAATAATCAAGGTTCCATGGTAGCATCCATGAATAAAATAACCTCCTCACAATTCACGCCCAAAATCTAGACTCACGTCAATGACCCTGATCTGCGCCCACAATTCAGACCAGAAAAATTGCAATTACGGAAAATAAATTGCATCAACTCACATCATAATCCCATGAAGGACTCTCCATCCTCTCCGTAACATCAGTCGCCTTTGTCTTGAGTTCAGAAATGCCTGGCAAGGCTCTGACTTTGTCTCCGTGCTCATCGCTGTTGGATTTAAATTGGTATAATTAATAAATAGGTGAATTACAAAAGAAAAAGACAAGCTTGACTAAACACAAACCTTGTCCATGGAGCAGGACAGTTGTCACATCTCACAAACAAGTATCTACAGACCTTGAAGCCCTAATAGAGCAAACCCTATCAGTACCTTCCGAGGTAAACAAACAATCCAGCCACTAGGTGCTTTGATTACAAAAGGTTACCTGCTTTCCAACTTTTTGCCAGCATTTTTCTATCCTGTAGATCCCATCATACCGCAGACCTTCTTCTGGGGCATACGCAGAACGCTTCTCTTTGTGAGATCTGTCCACAGGTGAAAATGGAAGACAAAATAAAGTAGAAAACCAACTGAACCCTTTAAACTTCCAATCAGCTTATCTATCTATCAAATGTAGAGTAATGAAATGAATTATGCAATGGAAGTAAGAATCCTCCCATTATTCACAAATTCAAGTCCACTTAAGGAAATCAGCTCAGCTTCTTTTTTAATAACCACACCATCTTAGATCTGGGAATGCTAGTGCCTGTCAGATTATATCAACCATGCAATCACGAGTACATGAATCGCTATAAAAATAGTATAAATTGAAGCTACCACAAAAAGGGGTTAGGTCCCATAATTGCTGGCGGCCTTAATTGCACATGTCTGGAGTCTGCAGCATAAGCTCCAGCCGAATAATCTTCATGCAATCAATGCATTTACCTTATCAGGTTTTTCTTAAACTTTTAGAGGGAAAGAGCAGAATGACTACATGAGATAACTATAAGTAGGTTTGTGACGTTTTATCATCTTACATCCAAATCCCTAACCTCCAGGCATGATAGTAAGAAATGCTTATAATATATAAAGTTGAGTGGACAAGGAAAACAAATTTAAAACTCTCATGGATTCAAATCCATTGATACTTCATGAATAGGGGAAAAGGAAAACCCAATCTTTGACAATAAAAAACAAGAATCCTTATACTCTAATACCCACCGAATAACCCGGACTGGATAGCCCTTTTTGCAGCTAACTCGTAAAGCTTCATTATAGTTCTCAAACTTCTGATCAAATGATTGTTCCTTGTTAGTGCGTCTATTCCCACTAAGATCCCTTCCGCCACTGCCATACAGAACAAAGAGACAGATATGAGTAATTCAGTACATGTGTAGGTACCTATAAACCGAATGTAGAAGTTTCCCAAATGCAAGAAAGAATACTATAGAGGCAGTCGGTAACAATGTTCTAATAAATTGGAAAAGTAGGGTACATCATAGAAAACGATCACACTACAACTTTAAAGCTACAGTCGAGAGGAGCACAGCATAATTGGTACTTTAAAGGCAAACAAAATGCTTCGAAAACGAACCACAAGAGGTCGGACGCATCTCAGAACAAAAACAGTGAAACACCGCAATGTGAAATTAAGCTTTAAAATGTAACAAAGAGAACCCTCATTACAACTGTCCATACCGCATCACCCCACCCATCCCCTTAAGTTGAAATGAAATTCAAAACCTTAAATCAATCCTTTATTGTACAGGGAGTAGAACCAACTAGAAAAACTGATTAATAGATTTCAGGAGACATACCAACAGCCAATATCGGTTAAAATTTTCAAGGAAGAAGTGACAAACAAACCTTCCAGTGTAGAGAAACCACTCTCCATGATCTTCATCATCCTCATAACCTCCTGAAAGTACTACAGACTGTGCACCATGTTTTGATTGTCCACAAATCCCCGACACTAATGGAAGGTGAGCACCCCACTGCCTACAATCAAACCGATCCTCCCACCAATCTCCTACCAACACCCCCCGGTCCCTCTCTGGGTCATTCTCAGCTAGGATTGGTCCAAAATAATCTGGTGGAACAGTTACAAATATCTTCCCACTCGACGCATTTGCCTTTCCAGCCCTCTTTGCTCGATCTGTAGTATATGCCTTATCAGGTCGGTCTTGGTTATGCACAAAGTACTGAAGTTTATCAGAGCCAATAGAGTTATTCGATTTTGACATCTTTGCTGTTCGGATAGCAACCACAAGTGCAGAGTTGATGCGTGGCTGATTCGCCATTTTAGGGGGAATAGTGCGACGACACTTGGCACAAGTATGCTTCCCTTGACCAATCCACTTCTGGAAGCATTTTAAGCAGAAATTGTGACCACATGGTGTCTGGAGCAAGAGAAAATAAGATCCTGTCAGCTAAATGTAGGACAAGCTGATCAAACTGAATACTGAGTTGAGATCCAATGGCAATATGACATCAATATCGAGGTAGCATGGACACGTACATGCCGATTTCAAAAAGCGGAGGACACGCCACACTAAGTGCACTTGAAAAATATATACAAAAAGAAACAATTTAAGGATAATGGCAAATTGAAGAGACCATGTATTCCATATCATGTGTGCCAAAGTTATTGAAATGTTCATTCCGAAGAGTGTCCATTCCTAAAAGATAAAAAAATAATAAAGCAAGCTTGGACGAGTGTCTAGGAATGTCTAGAGAGTGTAAGTGTTTGACACAACCCGCAATCCTCTTAGAAGTGTCTTTGCTTCTTAGATCAAAATAAACATCAAAAATAGCATGTAGCCAATTTCATAAATGGTTATCCAACATTAACTACTGATAGTACCAAACGGCTATTTAATTCCATACCAAGAGAGCAGGACAAAGTGGAATTAAGGATATAGAAGTTTTGGTGTGTTGTAGTGTTGCCACTCGCCAACACCCGAAGGCGTCTCCGCAGGCTTAACGACTTCCTGGGCCCCCAAAAAAAAAAAATCGGCCCACTTAATTTGTGATGTGCACTGGTTAATGTGAATCAAGTAGCTTTTCACTCCACTAATGGAAGTCAAAATCCACAAAACATCTAAATACCTTGCAGTTACTGTTGACTTTCTACCATTAGAAAGAGATATCTAAGTTCCCCAACTTAGTTGCCCGCTCACATAAGTCAAAACATCCATAGTCCTGTGCAAACCACCAAACGAATAAAGGCATGTTGTTCTTACCAATAATGCCAGAGGAAACACGTCTACCCATCTAAACCTGAAAAGTGGCATCCCAAGAATGTTGATACGAACCTGACACTAAGGTTAGTAAGGACAAGCCATTATGATTGGAGTTCCCCTCCTGGGATAACAGTTGTCCTTTAGTCAAGAATCCAAATAAGTGGACGGGGAGCTAGACAACATAAAACAATGGTCGGCCAGATAGGGTTACAAGTGGGTAGGCAAGAGAAAATCTCAATGAGATTACAAACATAATTAAAAAAGAGAAGAAGTTAGATGATGACTCTTCCGAGCGATCCAAAGTAAATAGTTGAGAAACAACTTCCTGGGAATTACCAAAATGACCTACAACATTCTAATCAGAAACGACAAATAACCATAATACAACGCACAGTCATGGAAACTGAATTTGAAAACTATGATCGATCCGGCAACCTACAGAACCGTAGTTAATTTTCCATAAGTCCAATCAATAAATTTTAAAAGTGTGAGAGAGAGCTAATACAACAAACCGTGTGGCTAAGAGTCTAAGACAACAAATCTATGCGAAATAAATACTTGGTCTTTAAGAGTGCAAATTATCCTTAAACAGAGACAGATAATTAACATTTTACTTACTCTTTAGGGAGGGAGATGTAGTAAAATGAAATAATATTATCATTTTTGTAGTGCTCTAAATAAACTTATTGTGTAATACGTGGTTTTTATATCTTTGGACTTTTAAAAATTAAACCAGTAACCAAGTAAATTTAAAAACATCAAAAGAAAAATACAATGATTTACCACCATACTTGTAAAATTATATTTTAATTTAACGTATCCTAATCGTACCTATATCTTATTATTTCAAGTTTTTTCATATTGCCATACCCATATCATATTGTATTCGTATCACGTACAGTATCCATGCTTCATAGGTGTACCGATCTAAACATGAACAGTGGCACCACAAGAATGTTGATAGGAACCATTGAAATACAATCAAGTCCCTTTGTTCTCTTCACTCAAATGACACTATGGTAGTAAGCACGAGGCATTATGATTGGAGCTCCCCTTACTGGATGAAGGTTGTCCTCTAGTCAAGATGTTTGGAGATTTATCCAAATAAGAAGTGGATGGGGAGCTAGACGACATAAAATGTATAGGAGTACTCCACTTAGTCTAATAGTCGGCCAGATAGAGTTACAAGTGGGTAGGCAAGAGAAAATCTCAATGAGATTACAGAGATTAAACATAATTAAAAAAGAGTAGTCAGATGATGACTCTTTCGAGCATCCAAAGTAAATAGATGAGAAACAACTACCAGTGAATACCAAAATGACCTACAGTATTCTAACCAGAAACGACAAATAACCAATACAACGCACATTACATGAATTTGCAAACTATGATTGATCCAACAACCTACATATCCGTAATTAATTTTCCACAAGTCCTATCAATAAATTTCAAAAGTGAGAGAGAGCTAATACGACAAACCGTATGGCTAAGACAAGAAATCTAAGCAAAATAAATTTTTGCTATTTAAGAGTGCAAATTTCCTTAGTAGGCACTTAAGTAATCAGAATATCCTTAAAGAGAGACAGATAATTAACATTTTACTTACTCTTTAGAGGGGGGTAAAATGAAATAATATTATCATTTTTGTAGTGATCCAAATCAACTTATTGTGAGATATGTGGTTTTTATATCTTTGGATTTTAAAATTTAAACAAGTAACCAAGTAAATTTAAAAACATCAAAAGAAAAATACAATGATTTACCATCGTCGTTGTAAAATTATATTGTAATTTAGCGTATCCTGGCCATACCTGTATCTTATAAGAAGTGGACGGGGAATTAGATGACATAAAACATATAGGAGTAGTCCACTCAGTCTAGTAGTGGACCAGATAAGGTTACAAGTGAGTGGGCAATAGAAACTCTTAATGAGATTACAGAGATTGAACAAAATTAAAAAAGATAAGTAGTTAGATGATAGCTCTTTCAAGCAATCCAAAGTAAATAGATGAGAAACAACTACCCGGGAGTACCAAAATGACCTACAGCATTCTAACAAGAAACGACAAAAAACCATAATGCAACGTACATTCATGGAAACTGAATTTGCAACTATGATTGATCGGACAACCTACGGATCCTTAGTTAATTTTCCACAAGTCCTATCAATAAATTTCAAAAGTGAGAGAGAGAACTAACACAACAAACCGTGTGGCTAAGACAAGAAATCTAAGCGAAAAAATACTTGCTCTTTAAGAGTGCAAATTTTCCTTAGTAGACGCTGAAGTAATCAGAATATCCTGAAAGAGAGACAAATAATTAACAGAGGAATCCATGCACTTGAATCGATTGCAAATGCTCACACATAAACAGCATTTACAAAAGGTATCAGTCATTCAACAAATAAGGCAAAACTGAGCAAATTGAAAAGAGAACATAAGCCACAACCAGTATATACCAAAAGAAACGAAAAACATCAGACATTCATCGAAATCTTCAATGTCAGAAGTATCAGAAAATATGGGGAAAAAATCTTCAAAAGCACGATATCAATCCAAAGCAAAACACAATATCTACGCCACTATAAAAGCCAGCTATAGTTATATAAAAACCTATTTACAGACTGGAGATCGAACCTAAAAAATTACCAATAGAAGTACACAAGTGCTAATACATATATACGAAAGGTGGAAATAAAAAGGAAAAAAAAAAAAAGATCTATACCGTGACAGGCCTCTCCGGCAACTGCATACAAAACGAGCAGTTCAATGCCATTCCAACAACTTTCAGCACATCATTCTCATCCTCAACCTTCTCCTTCCCCTTCCTCTTCTTCTCCGCCTCATCTCCGTCGTCATCGGACGATTCAACCCTCCCACTCAGCAGCCTCTGCCTCCTCTTCGCCTTCTCTCGCTCCGTGAGCGACGTATCGGCCTCGATAGCACGAACGGCAGATATGAGCTCACCGGAGGCCTCATCTCCTCCACCGACACCGCATTTCCCGGCAGGAGCGCCTTCGAACGGCATCCTACAGTCGGGACACTCCCACTGGAGTGTAGAGGCTAGGGTTTCGGGCCGGACAGCGAGGCAGGCCACGTGCCAGGGCGTGAAGCACGTGTTGCAGGTGAGATTCTCCCCGTCCGGCGGTTTTACCTTGCACAACATGCAAATGCCGTCGCCATCGCACGGTAGTTGGCTAACGTCCGCCATTCAGGTTATACACACAGATGGACGATTCCGGTGATCTGAAGCGGTAGATAGAGTTATGTCAATGGCGAGTGAGAAAGACTAGCTGATATACAGACAGAGAGACAGTTGAAGAGAGAGAATGAGTGAGGCGGAGAGATGTATATAACTAGAAATGCATAGGTAGAGATAGAACTTGTAGGGTTTGATGTGATCTAGTATTGGAGGATATGAATGAGAGATATACATATAGTTGTAATCTATATTGTAGAGAGAGAGAGAGAGAGAGAGAGAGAGGGAGGGGGAGAGAGAGATATAGAGAGTAGATATACAGAGTGGCGAGATTTGAATATGGTTTGAGGTTATTGAAGAGCTTGTATTTGGGATATGATCTGCAGGACTCGAGCGCAGTTAACTAGAGTGGGGATCAAGAAAATTATTGGCTGTAGGTTACCAAAAGTAAAAAATGGGTCCACTTATTTCTTTTGTTCCCACTACATAATCTTAAAGAAAATATTATGGATAGAGATGTTAGACATATCCGAATATAAATATATCTTGTGTTGTTCGATTTCTGTAAATCCCATATTCTCTGCATCGTTGCTCTAATTTTATTAAGACCAATAAACAAAACAACTACTCGAGTTCGATTGTTAGAAACTCGTTTGAGATTAATTTTTACATAAATAATTAAGCTTGAAAAAGTATTTAAGTTTGCTCGATTCATTTGTCAAAAACATGATGTATGATAATTATTCGTGGGAAAACTTTATTGAAGCGATGTAAAAGAAAGTGAACACGTAAAAGTTAGATATTCTGGTACCTTTTTTTTATTTTCCGCAACAGAATAGGGCCCAAGGAATTCGTAAGTGGTTAAGACCTTTTACGAGTTTGCTATTTTTAGGTCTTATGTTCTAAACTTTCAGTGTATTATCTATTTTTTGGAATCAATCCGCACGAAAATTTACCCCAATTCTAATCTCCATGCTAGTATATGGTAATATAGATCTGTTATGATTAGCCGAGATACTCGTAAATTAATTAAAATACCTCGAATCATAAAAAAAAAAAAAATATTAAAGTCAAACAAGTTATTCAGTTCTTGATTACTAAACAATTCTAATTAATGTCTCAATATATAGCTGACTTGTCACCGTGACTCAATTGCAAAGTATTGAATCACGCCTTACCATTTTTTTTATTTTTTCATATTGGAAAAGTTAAAATAATAAGGAGACGAAAGAATATATAATTTATTCATATTACGAAAATGTCCTTCATAACAAATCCATTGTATCACCACGCAGCAGGGGTACTGAAATCGGTTCGGACCGAACCTATTAGTTAAGAGTGAAAAAAGTGACGTCCAATCCCGATCGAAATTGTAGGTAAACTAAAATTAGTTCGGGTGCTTCGGTCCGGTTGATTTTTTTTAGAAATTTTGGGTTGGGACTTCTGAATAACCTCAAAATCAGTTCGATTCTTCACATGTCTTGAATCGGTTTAGATCGGTTTGATATTCTAAATTGGTTTGGTTCAATTCGATATTATATCATTCGGTTCAGTTCGATTCGGTCCGAAAATATTTAGTGAAACCCGAGATCGAACTGAAAATTAATTTTTTTGGAGTGTAAGTTTTAAATAATTTTTTGATAACTAAAACTTTTCTTACAAGCAATTAATCAATCAATTCCAAAGTCACTTCCAAATAAGAGCTTGCTTAAATTGAAGGTTAAATCGGGTAATGATTAATAATAATCTTAAACGAAAAGAAGACAACGAAGCTATGTCAACTTATATCAACAAAGTTATGTCATTTTTCGAAGACATCATAAAGCATATTATATATTTTGAAAGAGACTACTAAAGTTTTTTTACACGTCGTGATCCCATTGATCTGTGATTGAAGGGAAATTTTTATCGGTTACAAATATTATGAAAAATATTAAACGTATTATAGGTGGATAAATTTTTTCAATCAGAACGAAAAGATAAGAACTCAATATTCAGCCGAAACAATACTCTTAATTTAGTGGGCCTGTGATCTGCAAAACAATAACCGGTCAAAGAACCCTTCGCCGCTGTGGCGGAAAGGCTCTCCAATAATTAAGTCAGGCAAAGATTCAGAAGAATAAACAGGATCTAGCTAATATTCTTTAATAAATCAGTGTGTCAGAACGTACATTTCTTCATGAATTTGGGTCATTATTTATAGATTTTGTGATTTAACCTTCCTAATTCTCCTAGGATACTAATTCCTCCTCACAATCGGAGCATAATTGTCTTCTCATTGGTTGCTAATGAGACAACTCTCACTTAATTCTCATCCAATAAGTTGTTTTATATCATTAGAGTTTTTATTTAATCAATACTTATTATATTAATTAAATTGGCCGAGGATTTCTCATCCATATCTATTTGAATTATATCCCGGCTTATTCGGAATTCTGCCTTATCTCGAAATAATAGTCGTCAATCGTCTTTCTCGGATCAATGGTATCTTGGACTGTCCTTCTCAGATCGACAAGAAGTTGGGTCACCCTTCCCGGGTTGGCCCCTTACCAAACCATCTTTCTCAAATTGACTAATTACATATTGGGCCTTCTTAGCTAGAATATAATATGGTCGATCATTCTCAGGTCGGTCATATCTTTATGTGACTTATGACCGACACGTGTATCTTGATGTATCTCTTATTTGGTGCCAAACTCAAGCATTTACTGAGGGGAATAGATGTATTTTCTCAATTATATTTTTACTCTCGTCAAGTACTATATTCACAATTAACATAGAGATAAAACAAATCTATTATGGTAAAAACAATTGAGCATAAGTGAAAACGCCAAAGTTTGTTTCTTTATTCAGACAAAATTATGGTTAAGATATAACAAAAACCAAAATTCATGCATGGGTATTATAGTTATAGGCTGTACAAAATGGGCATTCTTTGTGTTTTTATATATTTTACCATCTAATTTGTGTGTAAAACTTTCCAACTTTGTGCCCCAAATTGCATATCGTGGGCAGGGGTGGAATCAGTAAGAGAATAGGAAGCCCGGGTCGCTCCAATTTTTTTTTTAAAAATTTGGAATTTGGGTATATATTTTGATATATTAAAAAAATTATATTTTAGCCCTCCCAGATTATACTTTCGCCCCCTTGCCTTCCGATCCTAATTCCACCCCTAATCATGGGTTTGAGGGAATTAGTTTTAGAGCAAGTTTACATACATAATTTTCATATACAAAATTGGATACATCTGTGTCCGAAACTATCCTATACACATAGAGTTCATATTTATTTTGAAAAGTCTTATATCCATCGAATTGTTTCGGACACATCTGCATCTAATATACACATGAGAGCCTGTGTATGCAAATTTTCCGATAGGTTTAACCATCTTCTTTGACTTTTGACATTTTTCTAAATTTATTTTTCTTGATGCAACTCTAACTATATTTATGAAGGCGAGTCTGGACCGGATTTGTTTGACTTTGTGGCATATCGAGAACCAAGTCAAGTTTTATGGATTCGAAGATTTTAATAACTAAATCAATGCATCTGTGTCCATCTAACTTCTGATTATTATTATTAGATTATTCAATATTGTTGTACGAAATATAACTTAATCTACCTCAAACTGTTTGAACTAAATTATTTATGGTATGTTTTGATCGAATTTGATGCAGAATTTTGTATGACTCGTAAGATAAATGACGAAATTATTCTTCAACATTACTCTATTGAAACAATATAGTCCAAATGGAAGTCAATAAGATAATAATTTAGGACCATTGTGTTTTTTATTTTCAATGTACACTTCTGCCACGTGATACAAACAAAAATCTAAAAATTTTAATTTATCTAGAATAATTTAACCAAAATAAACATAAATTTTTAAAATAAAATAACTAATAAATCAATAATTTGATTTTGCCAAATGGGGCCATGATCAAATTAATCAAATCAATCAAAATCATCAAATTACGAGTTATTCGATTTCGAATCACGAATATTTAGAATTGATATAATTTGTTTATAAAGCATTCAAAAACATCGTTAACTGAGTACCTGATTCTCCAATAAATTGACCTGCAATAACACCTACAACCTTCAAGGATCTGCGCAAGTAATTTAAAATAAATTTTGGTTTTTTAACCAATTTCATTAAAAAAGACTGAAGATCACTGACAACATGTGTGTTATTATTTTAGTTGAAAATACATCATGGTTGAGTCTATTATTATCAAATATTTTAAATAAAGTTTCAAGTAAATATGTATATATAATTACTCTTCTAATCTGTTTGGAACCCAAAAAAAGTGAGCATCAATCTGCAAACTATATTTTTTATTTAATTTAATTTTCTATTTTATAAATAGAAACCAAACCATGGTGCTAAAAACTCGAACCAAACTAGACAGTTTGATTGGTGAGATAAGATTTGTCGTTCGAATTTTTATTTTGCTCACTCATGTATTGTTGTTGTATCATCCACCGATACTCAATTAATCAATAAAAAATATTTTATTATACATTCTTTTAAATGGGACTGGACAAAGATTGCGTCGAATTTTGAAATCTCGATCAAATAAAAATTGAGTAGGTTGAGCGATGGTCCGGTCATTGAATGGTTGAATTGGTATAATTTACTTTCTAAAAAACTGAGCAACAACCACATTCTAAAATTACAAGCAACAATGTTCGATGTCTTGGTTAGGATTAAAAAAAAGTCGCACAAAAATCTTATTCATTTTGTATCAAAACTAAAGTAAGAAAAATTATATTAAAAGCATTAATGTCGACTATTTATTTTTGTAAAAAGAAGTGATTTTAACACTTTCCTTAAATTTATTCACACTCATTTTTACCAATTCAACTATAATTAAATTTTTTTCATTGACCAATTAAAGTTGGGGAATTAAATATAAAATCTAGGGTTAATAAATAGAGCACAATCCCATAAAATCCCAGAAAATCTTGAGAATTGGAAGGCAATGATTACCAGAATCTGTGGCCCTTTATCCCAACGAGAAAAAGGTTTAGCTAATTAAATATTATTCTCCCTAATAATAAATGACATCTTACTAAAATATTGCTAAAAAAATAAAAAACAAGAGAGTAAATTATGAAAATGAACGAAGTGGACCCCCCTTTTCACCAATTTTGTTTATTGAAAAATTAGTTATTTAGGCTATGTTTGGTAACACTTCCTGTTTTCTATTTTCTATTTTTGTTTCCTAATTTTTATTTTTGTTTTTAAAAAAACGAAAACAAAAAACTTGTTTGTGTTAACTTATTTTTAGTTTGTTATATATGTAGACTCTATAGTATGTGTGTCTATATATTAAGAC